>LBNU01014748.1:9469-31592 GCA_014162995.1 Artemisia annua
AAAAAAACTGACAAAAAACGGATAAAACGTTAAAAAAACCCAAAAAGAGGACTAACGGTGCAAATGTTTGGCTAACGAAGGCTAACGAGGACTAACGGTGCAAATATTTTTAGCCTCGTTAAGAGATAACGGAGAAAAAATTTGCACCGTTAGTCCTCCTTTCTTAACGGGGGATGTATTGTGGCAAACGTTTGCCTAACGGGGGATGTATATTGCCAAATGTTTCTGACAGGGATGTAAGATGACAAAACCTGTAAACCACAGGGATGTATTTTGCAATTCTCTCAAAGAAATATACCCTTTGTACTTTTTCTTCCAAGGTCTGTGACAATCACATCGTTCCTATCTCCATCTACTAAGAAAATGGATTTGGCCAGCATACTTACTCTTCCGAGCACCTTACATTGTGCCATAACCACCCGTATATGTTAATCCTATAAATGAAGCATAAAAAAATCTCACGGTGCCATGACAGGTAATAATAAGCTCATATTTCACATTTGAATCATGCAATAATATTGATAACACAATATCTGCCACTCATTTACAATTGGAACTCACTTTTGCAGGACATCGTAGCTTTGTAAAAGGTACATCATCCAATCGTGCCCATGAACAATCTACAACCACCAAAAAAGGGTGCATATATCATTGCCTGTTCCAAATTAACCTTAAAATTATGATGTCGTGTAAACTTAATATGAGTATTATTTCAAAATCGGTAAACAAACATACCCACATGGCTAGCTGAATTTTTGACACCACTGATCCTTCTTCTTCTGATTCTACATCATTTATGCAACAACCTTAAAACATAAAGAGAAGAAAATAAATTCAAAATAATCAAAACATAAAACCTAAGACCCCTGGTTTTTCTTATATAATTAGATATTTGATTTCATACCTGGGTTGCAAAATCCAACCGGAACCAAAGGGCTTCTTTTCCTCATCGATTACAACCACGACATTCTGGTACTCTTGTATCGTGGTTGTTGTACCAGAAAAACCCAAAAAAATCAAAACCATAAATCCTCCATAACTCTTACACTATAGTCGGCTATAATCGATGTTGAATCTTATATATCTAAAATCTTTTACACAAAAACCTTGAATCTTCCTCATCTTGGTACCTCATCCTTCCCCAATTTTCTTCATCGTCTCCGTACGCACTTGATGGTATTTGGTGAAGATTCTGGATCTCGCTATGCTTATCTAGTTTTTGTTTTTNTTTTTTTTTTTTTTTTTGGACCGGAAAACAGGCCAGATGGATCATTTGAGGCGGATCAAGTTAGCCCAGAAAAAAAACGGAATCACTGTTTGATGAACGACGTCGTTTTAAATGCCTTTTAATATATATAGTAATGAACATACCCTTTGTCCTATCAAGTATCAACGTACTATCAATGTGCTAGGTGATTACATTGGATCATTGGTGCAATAATTGTGCATCAAGTTGCACCCATTAAAAGAAAAGTTGCACATATAAAGTTAAGCGGGTGTTTTTAGGGAGATGATTTGCCCAAAATTGAGTATGGTTTTTTTTTAATATAATGATTTCTATGATTCAAATTTGTCCCTTGGTATGTAGGGATTTTTGAGTATGCAAAAAATTAATGTATCAATTAACTATGAAACTTAATGGCCATGCGACAGTTAAAAGATCTTCCTATTTTTTTTAAAGGTAACAATGTGTAAGAAAGCAATTCTTGCCAAAAGCCATGGAACAAGAATACAATCATATCCTAGTAGGCTAGTATACTGACAAAATCTCTTTCAACCAAATTTTAAAAGAGACTTACCATACAAGCTATAGATGTTTAGTGGGACACGTAAGTAAATATTCAATGCAAATTGGAATCTTAAAAAAATGCTAAGGTCGGGTAGCCACACCCAACATTTGTGATGTGGTCATTTGACCTGGGATTCTGTGAAGCGAATTGGTATGAAAGAAACAGGATCAATGATATGATCACTTATTCACTATTCATTTTGCAAAGATTTATTGATCTTGAAAGTAAATCAACCTCACATAACAAATATTATGGGTGTTTGAATTTTTAGGTTTTCAGAAACATCATAGATGTAAGATGCAAAATTTATGGATGTTTTGAGAAGTTAAACTGATAATATTCTGCTCATGTATAAAATCAACGTTAACAACTAATGGTGAACCAAAAAAACAAATTTTATATGGTAATTAACATATGTCATATTTCATATACTAGTTGAAGACATTATTAACTTTAAAGAAACAGTGGTAATTATCTCAATGGATTAAACTACAAACACGAAAAAATAAAGTAATGAGAATTAAACCGGATCAAGGAAGTTTTAAGAGAAATATTGAAAACCAAGTTAAGAAAAGTACTAAATTATCTTCAATAAATATTTATGAAAGTTGAGTGAGGAATATTGATGTTGACCTGGAGGCTCAACAATTCGAGAAGGCTCGCATGAAACCAATGGTGAGAGTTTCCCCAATCCAACCGAATCTTTCACTGCGTCAGAGCGCCCTCCATTATGTGATGTCACATTTTTTATGGGTCCCACGCGTCCTTATATAATTTAAGCCCTGGTCCTCAATGAAATCTAAAATCTGCTCAATTTTCTATGCCCTTGTTTTCACACCCTCACTCTGTTGATTTTTCATATGAAGGCAAATCATTTGGTTTGGGTATGACTTCAACTAATGATATGTTGAATAAGAACATGTCTTCTGAACCCCCTTCGGTTGCATTTTCCGGGGAGTCGAGATACCTGACGCCACTTTGTGTCTTTGGAAAAGCTGATGAACTTTCTCAATCTACAATTACTGGTGGTATATCTTTCTTCCTAACTATAATTTTTAGCTTGTCCATGTTTCATTTGCAAACAAAAAGGTTTATACTTTGTAATATTTTTAAGATTTGTGTACGTGCATGCTTCTGATTGGGTTCGTCATTTTTCTAAAATATAGGTTATGAGCTGATTGCTAATGAAATCGACCCACATAATCAGATAGTAGAGGATAAGATTAAAGCTGTCCTAAAGTTGCTGACTTTCCGCGAGCAACGTGTTCTTGTTCAGTTTTGGTCACCTTGTGTCGTTGGGAAACACCAACTACTTACAACTATAGATCAACCGTTCGGTCTTGGTGTAAATCATGATGAAAGACTTCTTTCCTATAGAAGGGTGTCTCAGCACAACCTTTATGTTGTGGATAAGGATTATGAAGAAGTAGACCTTAGTCCTCTTGCTCGAGTATTCAAGCTAGGATTATCAGAATGGTCCTCCGATCTAAATAACTACTTGCCAAAAGATTTTCCACAACAAGAGTGTGCGATTCGTTGCAATCTCCATGGATATTTGGTTTTACCAGTGTTCGATTCAACTACAAGATTATGTGTTGGTATGCTTGAATTGTTGGCTTCTTCAAAGTATATGAGTTTTAACTACGAGGTTCAACAATTTGAGACGGCACTGAAGGTATTTAATCTTTATAACTCGCTAATAAGTCATGTTTTCTGTTGTATTGTAATCTAGTTTACTCTTCCTTGCATATATAGCTACTAATTTACAAATGTCGTCCACTTGGCAGACACAAAAACTGACATGCCTACAAGTATCGGACGATCCTGCTTCAAATGTAAGTTGTGCATGGCTGATACTACTATTACGACTATTCTGAAAGAGTCCTTTTCGAAATCTTGTTTTTCTTTGCAATATTTATGTCGGAGATGTCTTTTAATTAATCCACAGGTGAATGAAAGCAGGCCGAATGAATTGGAAAAAATATTCAATATTCTGAAAGATGTGTGTGACACTCACCAATTACCTCTTGCTCAGACGTGGGCTCTGTCCCCATTCACTAGTGTTGCTTCCTATGAACAAGTTTTAGAAAAGAGCTGTAATAGTTATGATAGTAGATGCCTTGGGAAAGTCTGCATGTCAACATGTGCTTTACCGTATTATGTTCAAAATTTGGGCTTGTGGCCTTTTCGGGAAGAATGTAAAAAACAACACTTGGATAAGTCTCGTGGCTTTGTTAGCAGGGCCTTGTCATCTGGTGGTTCGTGTTTTTGTGAAGATGTAACAAAACTCGGTGAAGAAGTCTACCCTTTGGTCCACTATGCACGGACGAGTGGGTTAACTAGCTGCTTCACAATCCATATGCATGGTTGTGAAAGCAACAACGACTATGTATTAGAGTTTTTTCTCCCATCGCACATGAAAGAAAGCAAACACTTAATGAACTTGGTCCAAATGTTGAAGCAAAATCTTGAGGTTGCTTCTGGATTTGAACTAGGTGACAAGTCATTCATAGAAGTTGTTGGACCACCTATGGATCTTAGTGTGAACATAGAACCTGATATCATGGATACCTGTAGTAATGCACCAGATATTGCTAGAACCGACTTTGTTGATGTCCCAGACGAATGCTCATCCACCAACGTGAGTTTTGCTTTTTCTGAAGGTGGAGAAACGAGCAGCCCATTGAAGCGGGGCAGAAAATGTAAAAGAGGCTCAAAGAATATGGTGTATGTGAAGGCAACTTATGGAGAAAATAGCAAAGGGTTTTGGTTTTCTATTTCATCTGGACTGTGGAAGTTGAAAAATAAAGTCGCAAAAAGGTTCAAGTTGAAGAGGCAAATGATTTGTCTCAAATACTGGGATGAAGACAATGATTTGATACTATTTTCCAGCAATGACAACTTGGAATTTGCTAAGATTGCTTCAGGCGATAACAAGCGAATCAACTTAATCTGTGAGAGTGTGCGCCATCACGTTGATTGATGACATCTTCCGGTAAAAAAATAAGTTAGAAGCTCGATCCCACCTTATGTACTTAGGTGGTGATGTTGTGGCTAAATTATAAAATCTCTGTATGTATTTTTCCGTCAGTTGTGTACAAAAGTTGGTTAAAAGTTTTTTGTGATTCTCTTAAAAGAGTAGGGTACGTTATTATTCCTTACCACCTTAGTATTCTAATTATGGACAATTCAAATAACTTATGTCAATAACAATTCTACTCCGTAGAAGATTATATATATAAAAGCAAAACGTATGGGTGTATATTAATTTAGTATCGTTATCAATGCATCGATATAAATAGCTAAATACATTTCGCTCGTGCATCAGTCGTTTTCTATTTTATATACATCGTAAAGTTTAGAAAGAACATTAATTAAAGAGTGTGTCAAGTTGCAGATCAAATTCATTATAACACCGCACTAAACTAATTAACTAAGATAAGAACATCCATAATGGCAGAGATTTTCAATAGGTTTATATAACATGTCAAATAACAAACTTATGAAGATTTTAATATTATAAACCTCCTACCGGTATGTATAAAACTCTTATAACAATATGAAATATTCAACCAGAGGTCTAAGCTTTTAGAACTCTTCATGTCATATAGATATAAACTACAACCCCATTATAGTTTAAGCAAAAGAAGCCTTTTTCGTGAGTTTTAAACAAGAAAATATATAATACATATGTATTTAATGAGGGTTTCTTCATACTCGAAAATAAATAATTTTTATGTAGAGAATCGAGCTCTCTAGATGAGCTCGAGTTGATTGAATCATCTTGGTCGAGCCTGCATCATATCACTGAGATTTGTCAAGTTATTGAATTTAGCATATGAGTTTCTCTCGACTCCTGGACTATAGTGTGGACTGTGGAATATACAATGATATCTATGATAGTATGCTTGGATCAATAATTGAAGATGTGGGTAGGCCAAGATGTTTCAGCGGACAAATTAATTAATACGTAAACAAAAGGTAGCTCTGCATGCCATAAAATCCGATGCAATCACATACATGATGTGCGGTTGTCGACGTGTGAAGAGATACAAGATGAAGGATTTAAGTTATCTCAACAGAAGCTAGTGATCAATTGAGATTAGACTAAAATATAAACCANTAATATATAAATTTGGATCACACATATCATTTGTGTTTGGTATTTAGGTGTTCAAGTTTATCCAGTTTTCAGTGCTGCACGGTTGTGATTTATGGTTTATACTGGTTTGGCAGTTTTCTCACCTTCTTTTCAATATTTGGTTTTCTCTAGTTCGGTTTAACTGATTTAAAGATTAGATAGATTACAAACAATTATGATATGATTGGATACACACGTAGATTAGTAAACTGCCTGCTATGTCAAACAATTGACAGATAGTGTGCAACTTAATTACAACTTAAATGAGGCGATGATGGAAAAGTAAGTGGTTGAAAAAAGAAATTTGAACCCACGTGGTATTATCTTTTTCTTCTTTTGACGATGATCTCACCACATGATATGAATAAGGGTTAGTGCTTTTCTTATTCTTTTTACATGCTCTGATGTTATAACTTAATTTTGTTAAAATATGGCAGGTTCCTTCTAATAATATATATAAACGAAATTGAGAATGTGATGATCACTATCTTTAAAGAATATTAGCCCTCACTATAGACGCTGATGGGATTCGAGACTAGTTTCTTTCCGGGAGCCCATTCTTTTCTCCGTGCAATCAATATATATGTTGGATATGATTTAAATCAGGTTTTCTTCAAATTTTTGTGTAACTCACTAGTCGAAAAAGACTATCAATTTATCAAATGTGTTAGGTGGTTGCATTGGTGCAACAAGTTGCATGCATCACATAAAAAAGGATTTTTTATGCACATAATAAGTTAAGAGGGTGTCTTTTGTGACTTATGTTACAACTTACAAAGCATGTACGCAAATTCTCTATATAGAACAAATCTTGAGGACTCGGACTCCAAAGTTGTTAGAATAATAATTTAATTTTAGCCTGTTGTTGGGTTGAATGTGGCCCAACTATGTAGTCCGGAAATAAGCGTGAGCCTTTTTTTTCATGGCTACAACTACTACTGCAAGCTTTTCGTATTCTCATAGTGCCAACCTTCTTCCAGAACTTATCAACCGACATACAGGGTTGGTGATCCTAGATCTGAATTGCCCTAAACTTTTTTCGTGCAATTTTTTCTGTTACTTTTACCTTTTTTTTGTGTGTCACTTAATTCTATGGTTCCTGCTTGCGATGCTTCACTTTCTGAATTTTGCTTCTTTTGTTGTTTAGTTTTTTAAGATGGTCCTCATGATGCATGTTCTTGTTTTAGTTTGTTAACTGTATTTTGGTGAAGCCTTTTTATTTTAGTTGCATGTCCATGTTGATTATATCTTTTTGAACCTTGACTGACGTGGGTGTTCTTGGTTGCCATGGATTGCTGTAGACATATTTGTTACACGCTTTGCAATATTTGTGTTTTGCTACTTACTTTTGTTATAACACTCGGTATATGCATTTTACTTTCATTCGCTATGAGAACAAAAGGGAAACCTAAAATTAGACCAACTATTTCTAAGACTGTATGCTCAAACGACTGTTATACTTCAAACCAACTGGATGCGTGTGTGTCTCCTGACACACACGCATATGCCGTTACTGCTGCGGTTGTACCTGACGAGCAGCAGCATGTGTGTGTTGTTTCGCGATCAAACACAAACTTTGGTGAAGGCTCTTCGGGGGTCGAAAGGGGTTTTACTGAAAGATTGTCGTTGGAAAGCAACGGCGAGGGTTCAACAGATGGTACGGCGTGTTTTATGTGTTGTATTCTTTACATGTATATATAGTGTTCCTTTCACGGTTAGTATTTTGCTATGTTGCTGTGTTTATCCATGCAGGTGAACGTGTTACAATGGCACCCTTAACCACACAGGTGTCGCAGGGATGTGAGCAACCTATCGTCCCACTTGGTATGCGTGCTGAATAACTTGCTACAACCATAGGTTTTCACTTGGTATATGTTTTTCGTGTTGGACACCCGATCCCCTGCAAAGTCAATTTAATTACAAAGTATACAAAGTAATCTTGTCATGCCACGTGTCCCCGCTCTTTTTTCACCCCAAGGACATGGATGTAATTTCACCATCTTCTCCCGCTTTTTTCTCCTCTTTCCCTCTTTCTCTTTTTCTTATCTGATCTTCTTTCTATTTTCAATACTTTCCGTTTGATTTCCGGCCATATATAAACGTGATTTACACAATGATTTCCATTCAATTCATTCATTCATTCAATTTCACATTTTTTTCATTCTTTGATTTGTTCATATTGCGAATAAACCCTAAATTTACAAAATTTAGGGCTTTTTTGATCTCAATTCATATTCGTTTAATCGAATCGTTAATTGTTCTTGAAATTGTGTTAATTGTTCATATCGGCTTCGAATTAGCCATCCGATCGCTCAATTGGAAGACAATTAGGGTTCATATCTGTAAATTGGAAACAAGTGTTGGTTTTTAACCGTGTGAAGATGTAACAAAACTCGGTGAAGAAGTCTACCCTTTGGTCCACTATGCACGGATGAGTGGGTTAACTAGCTGCTTCACAATCTATCTGCATGGTTGTGAAAGCAACAACAACTATGTGTTAGAGTTTTTTCTCCCATCGCACATGAAAGAAAGCAAACACTTATTGAACTTGGTCCAAATGTTGAAGCAAAATCTTGAGGCTGCTTCTGGATTTGAACTAGGTGATAAGTCATTCATAGAAGTTGTTGGACCACCTATGGATCTTTGTGTGAACACAGAACCTGATATTATGGATACCTGTAGTGATGCACCAGCTTTTGCTAGAACCGACTTTGTCGATGTCCCAGACGAATACTCATCCATCAGCGTGGGTTCTGCTTTTAATGAAGGTGGAGAAACCAGCAGCCAAATGACGCTGGGCAGAAAATATAAAAGAGGCTCAAAGAATATGGTGTATGTGAAGGCAACTTATGGAGAAAATAGCAAAGGGTTCTGGTTTTCTATTTCATCTGGACTGTGGAAGCTGAAAAGCAAGGTGGCAAAAAGGTTCAAGTTGAAAAGGCAAATGATTTGTCTCAAATACTGGGATGAAGACAATGATTTGATACTATTTTCCAGCAATGAAGACTTGGAATTTGCTAAGATTGCTTCAGGCGATAACAAGCGAATCAACTTAATCTGTGAGAGTGTACGCCATCACGTTGATTGAAGATATCTTCAGGGAAAAAAAAAAAAGAAAAAAGTTAGGGGTTCAATCCCACCTAGGTGGTGATTTTGTTACTAAATTATAAAATCTCTGTATGTATTTTTCCATCTGTTGTGTACATTTCGCTCGTGTATTAGTCGCTTTCATTTTTATATAAACTGTAAGTTTAGAAAGAACAATAATTAAAGAGTGTGTCAAGTTGTAGATAAAATCCATAGCTGGCGGAGAATTTCAATAGGTTTATAACATGTCAAATCACAAACTTATAAAGATTTTGATTTGATATTATGAACCTCCTATCAGTATGTATAAACCCCTTAGAACAATATGATATGTTTAACCACAGATTTAAGATTTTGGACATCGATCTTCATGTCACATAGATATAAACTACAACCCCATTATAGTTGAAACAAAAGAAACCTTTTCATAAGTTTTAAATATTTTCATACACCTTCCATTGTGGATACCCTAAGTATCTGAGCTCTTCTAGACGAGCTCGAGTTGATTGAATCATCCTGGTCCAGCCTGCGTCACTGAGATTTGCCAAGTTGTCGAATTTAGCATATGAGTTTGGATCAATAATCGAAGATGTGGGTAGGCCAAAATGTTTCACTAGACTCCTGGACTATAGTGTGGGCTATACAATGATATCTATGGTAGTATGCCTGGATCAATAATTGAAGATGTGGGTAGGCCAAGATGTTTTAGTGGACAAATTAATTAATACGTAAACAAAAGTTGTGTGTGCCATGAAATCCCATACAGTCACGTATATGATGTCAAGTTATCTCAACACAAGCTAGTGATCAATTGAGATTAGACAAAAATATAAACCAAGTTTAAGCAGTATTTTTATTTGGATCACAGAGTTCATTTGTGTTTGGTATTGAAGCGTTCAAGTTTATCCGGTTTTCAGTGTTGCACGGTTATGATTTATGGTTTATACCGGTTTGGCGGTTTCTCAGCTTCTTTTCGATATTTGGTTTTCTCTAGTTCGTTTTAACCGATTTAAAGATTAGATGAATACAAATAATTATGATATGATTGGACACACACGGAGATTAGACTGATTAGTAAAGTGCTATGTCAAACAATTGACAGAAAGTGTGCAACTTAGTTACAACTTGGCGATGATGGGCAACTTATACAAATAAGTGGTTGTGAGCAAAGACAAAGTCCATTTGAAAATGAGGAATTTGAACCCACGTGAAGACAGACATATTATTTTGTATTCTCTTTTTCTTCTTTTCATGATGATTCTTACGACATGATATCAATAATGTTAGGTTAGTGCTTTTCTTATACCTACTTGTTTTTACGCTATCACTTGGGATGTTATAACTTAAGTCTTCCTCGATTATGCTTGTCAAGTTACATATATACGTTTTATACTTCTTATGTTTCAAGAGATAGAGATTTTTGTGAGTCTCCCAATTAAGATGAAACAAGGGTTTAGTTTCACTCAATAAGCGGAAAATAAACACCTTTTGGTGATTATTGCCATTTAATCAGATCCCTCAATTTCCAAACACATGTATATTCTTTAGAGAAGCTAATGGATCTGTCACTCTTATTACAACTTCCATTGCATATCCGGTTTTTGGCTGTAAAGTCTAAACCATTTTGTAATGCTGAAAACCTTATAATTAGCATTGCCAAATTATGTCACATCGATTTCTTGTAAACTTATAAAGTTATAAGGGGTCCTATCAGCTCTTAAAGCATGCGTCACATTAGCATTTTCTATTAAAATGCTTACTTATGACATTGATTAAAATAATAGTGGAACCCACTTCATTTTCACCTACGGGGTCCAACCAAATGGCCTAAAAATGGTGACTTTTATAAACCTTTGTGGGCTTGGAATTGGAACAATAGTGGTAAGTGGTAAGTGTTAAGTTCATCTCAAGTGACTCTACGTACGCATGGACATGTTCCGTGGACATAAAGTAAACATAATCTTATAAATCATGTGGAGTTGTTATTAGCCATTTATTGGTTTATTATCTTATGCTATTGAGTTATGAGAAAAGTTCTATACGAAACACCATTTAGCTAAAGAACAAACCAAACGATCTCAACCATCCATCCTCCTTCCATCCAATAGTATAGATTAATTATCCTTTTAAAATAAAAATAGGCTAAGGGCATTTTAGTCATATCACCTCCAACTAATAAATCACTTTTTTATCTAACGTGTCTCATTTAACAAACACCAAAACACACACATACGCGTTTTCTCCCTAACCGCGTCTCATTCCATTTTAGTAACCCTAACCGCCCCTAAATCCGTCAAACCACCGTCAAACCCCCGTCAAACCACCGCGAAACCACCGTTCATTCCATTAAAATGGACCTACGAGCTGAAATATCTCAATCTAAAGACCATTGGTTGGCGGAATCCGATCAAAATAAGCTTCTAAATGTCGATTATGGTATATTTTTGTTAAATCAGTCTTTATTTTGAAGTTTTGTGATCGATTACATTATTTTGTGAATGTATTAGCTTATTTTGTGGTTGTATTAGCTTATTTTGTTTCTGAATGAGTGTTTGGATTAGGTTATATCAGCGAGTAGATTAGCTTTTAGGATTAGGCTATTTTTTATGATCGAATGACTGTTTGGATTAGCTTATTTTTGTTATGGGAATGTCTGTTTGAATTAGCTTATTTTTCTGATGTAGTTAGTTGTTATGCTTTACTTAAAATGAAATAAGTTTTATAGTTTTTGCTTATTTTTTTTTATGTCAGTGTGTAAGAATAATCCTATGGGATTCACACTGAATCCCATGGGATTCACATAGAATAAGTGTTTGTATTAGCTTTTAGGAATCAGATTCATAGTTGCGTAATTTTACGTAATTTGGCTCAAAACTAATATTACTCGTTTCATCTTAAAATTGATATAGGTAAAATTTTGAACCCAACGCCGTTGTCTCGGTTCAATCCTTATGATAATAAGGCGAAGAAACAAGGGAATGTTCCGTTGCCTCGGTTTAATCCTTATGATAAAAAGGCGAAGAAAACATCGATTGTTTTGGAGAATGAGATTGTGTCGGTTGTTCAGGAAAAGGCGAGTGTTGTTCAGGAGATGGAGAAGGTACCGGATGATTCTCGTAGTATTATTTCTGCTGTTGTTTCTGATTTGGTTAATGAGAATGTGCCGAGTGTTGATTTTGGTAAAGTTAATGAGAAGAAGAAGGAGACGGAGACGGAGAAGAAGTTGTCGAGTGTTGTTCATGGTAAAGTTAATGAGAAGGAGAAGGAGACGGAGACGGAGAAGAAGTTGTCGAGTGTTGTTCATGATAAGGAGAGTGAGAAGGAGATGGAGACGGAGAAGGAAAAGTTGTATAGTGTTGTTCAGGATAAGCTTTCTGTTGTTGTTTGTAAAGATAAGGAGAAGGAGAAGGAGAGTGAGAAGGTTGATACCTATAAATCAAAGGGTAAGAGGTCAGCTATTATTAAGGATAAAGTAAAGGACAAGGGTCCTGATGTTCTTATTGAGAAGGAGAAGGCGAGTAATATTACAAAGGATAAGGATAAGAAGCTTAAGTTGAAGTTTAAGACCACTACGAAGTCATTGGAGAAGGAGTCCGTTAAAGCATTATCGGAAGCTCCTATTTTGAGATTGGAGAAGCCGGTTCAGGAAGATACTCAATTACCGAAACGGAAATTGGGATTATCAAAAGTAGATAAGAGTACAAAGAAACCAAAGCTCAAGGTTCAAAAAGGTATAGATCTGTCTTTTAATTTTCTTGCATCTTCTTTAAATTAGCTTATTTGTTGTAGCTTTTAGCTTATCTTAAGTTTGTCCTGCTTCTTTAGAGTTATTCGCATGCTTCTATTTAGCTTATATATGCTATATTTCTAGTTTCTATCTTAACTGCTTTAAATTAGCCTAATGTGCATCTGCTTGTTCTTGTTGTTTTTTATTGTGTTAATTTTGCTCATATAGCTTCTATTGCATGCCCTTAATCTGTTTTTAACTTTAAAACTAGTGGTTATAGCTTAAAAATTGAAAGTGGTAGTGTAACCTTAACTTTAAGGGGTGTTTGGTTTACTGACGATTTGCCAGTTCTTGTTGTTTATTTGCTTCATCTTCTGCATTGGTAGTCCACTTAGGTTATATTAGAGTCATACTTATCATAAAATTTGCACCCTTAATACAAAAAGTCAAAGTTGCGATTCTACCTGCATTTAGTGTAAATCTGAACCTGCATATTAGTTAATTAGTTGCATTTTGTGTTTGAATTTGCAATTTTAGTATTTAAACATCTTCAACAAACATCTAGTGATAGTTTTAGGCAGTTGAAATTGGGTATAATCAAAGTTCTAGTGCAACAAAAAAGTCAAATATCTGCAGTCTTAGTTGTTCATCCACATCTGATCTAGGCTAAATTTAGGTGAGCAATCAAGTGTTAGAATTAGGGCTTTTATGTTTTTAGTGTTGTTTGTAGTATAAGCTTCCTATATCTGTCATTTATTTTGTCCAATTAGCTTACTGAGTCACCTAGAAATCAGCTAGAAGTAGGTAACTTGGCCATTTGAATCTGCCTAAGAGTGTGACCTGCCAAAGTGATTGACAGTGAATCTCATGGGATTCACATGGGATTCACTGTCAATCTCATGGGATTAATAATGAATCTCTTTGTTATCAAGTTGTTTATATTGTGTGTGTGTTTTTTTTATGTAGATGCTGATGAAAAGAAAAAGATATCGAAGAGTAATGTTGTTTTAAAGAGAAAGAGGGGCGATTCTTCCGGTTCTGATAAAGACGAAGATATTACACCTGAGGATAAGGGGAAGAAGAAAAACAAGGGGAAGGGTCCGTTGAAGATAAAGAAGGACGATTCTCCTGAAGATGTTATACCTGATGATGTTATGAAGCAGTTTTTGAAGAATACGTTGAAGAATTCTTCTGTTAAAGAATATGTTAAAGAAGAATACGAGGAGAATGAACTGATGTCCAAGAATAAAGGGAAGAAGAAAGAAAAAGAGTTGACTCCTGATGAAATACGACATCAAGATTATCTTTTAAAATTGCCAATTCTTCAAGCTAGGACAGCACCTACAGCCCTTCATACTGCCATCCATGGCATCAAAAATGTTAATGTTGAGAAGTTTCTGGCGGAGATTGGTTTGAGCTCATTTAACAAGTTTTCTATAACCAAAATTCCGGAAAGGTTAGGTAGGTACGTGGTTGAAAATTTTGATGAAAAGACTTGCCGTTTGAAGTTGGAAAATGAAAAGTCAATTGAGGCCACGGTTTCCAAAGTTCATGATTTGTTGGGTATTCCAATTGGAGGTGTCTCTTTGTTATCTTTAGAGACCAGGCCCATTGAAGATAAGTTTGAGGAAGTTTGGAAAAGTCAGTTTGAACCAAAGAAGTTTAAGTAAGTTAGAGTGAATGATATTGCTTTGAAATTGACTGAGTCCAAGGAAGTTGACTTCCTTTTTAAAATTAACTTTCTGACTCATTTTACGAACACAATGGGTATGTGTTCTAGCTTGCTGGGGGAAATTAACTTGGATGTTGTGAGGCGGGTTCGGGAATATACTGATATTTCTGGTATTGATTGGTGTGAGTACATTTTTCACTGTCTTAAGAATAGTAAAAAACCGACAACTGTTCAAAACAAATACACTGGTCCATATACCTTGCTTGCTGTAAGTTTTATATTATATTAAGTCTTAAATTGTTTTCATGTTTCTGTGACATATTTGTTGCAACTTTCTTACACTTTTTTGTTCTTTGTTTTTTGTTTTCAGCTCTTGTATTTAGATTCAACAAATTACAAGAAGCTTCCTGTTCCCCGGACATGTCCGGCAATAAAACAGTGGTCGTCACTCTTAATGGCACAGAGGCAGGACATGGAACTCAAAGAAGAATATTTTGGTATGTCAGAGCTTTATGACGAATCCGAGCTGCCAGAGACGGAAGGTTTTGTTGCTGGTGGTTCTTCTGATAGTTCTTACAAAGAGGTTCGTTTAATTCTTTGTTTTATGTTCTTCTGATACTTCTTTCAGTGTGGTCATGTTTAGGTTCCTATGGGATTCATACACAATCCCATGGGATTCACAGTTAATCCCATGGGATTCACAGTTAATCACATTTTATTCAGGAAAAGTCGGTCGCTGAAGGTACTATGGAGCCAATGGGTGTTGGGAATCCAGGTGCCATTACTCCTCAAAATATGGCTACTCGTGCTTCCAATGTAAGTCCGAGTCCTGAAAAGCGTTTGGTGAAACCGTCTTCCTATTTATTATCTCCATATATGAACAAGAAGACAAGGGTTGAACTTAAAATGACTAGGCCGGAGTTCATTCTTGGGAATAGTGTTTTCGCGATGCAAGGCGAAAATCTGTAAGTTTATATGTGTTTTTTATATAAGTTTCATAGTATGTTATCTGATTCAATGTGAGGGATTGACAGTGGATCCCATGGGATTCACATACAATCCCATTGGATTCACAGTTAATTATATGATATGATTCTTAAATGGTTTTTTTTTCTCATATAGTGAACGAGTTTTCGAAACACGTTCTGGGGAGCTATATTCAGTGCGTTTGAATATGGAGACATTAGCACCCGGTTTGGAGGTTGATGCTAATGTAATTGATTGTTTAGCTGCAATTCTGAATCATGAAAATAGTTCTAGAGAAGTTGGTTGTCCATTGCGACACTTTTTCCCAACTGGATGTATTGTAAGTAATTATTTTTTGATTTGCTTAATAAACTATTTTAAATAAACTGCTTATCTGACTTACCAAACACCCCCAAAGCAATTCATATCGTAACATCATATTGAAAAATCGCATATACAGACGATAACTATGTTTGATGGAACATTGTAGTCTGAGGATGAAAAATTTGAAGAATTTGAAAAAGAAATTTCGGCTCAGTTTAAAGATGATGTTGGTGGCATGGCTCTCAATGGCATTGAATTGGTAAAATTAAATTTTTTTGTTTTAAATTTTTATTTTTGTTTTTACTTTTTGTCATTTTTATTATGTTTTTTGGTTTTGTTTAAACAGGTTTTTTTTCCTATTCGCAAAGCGGGCCATTTCTTTGTCGTTGTCTTCAGCCTTACTAAAAAGATGACGACAATGACGATACTGGATAACAGCGATTGTGGAGCAACGTACGAGGAAAAGTATAAAGATACATGTGAACTTCTTGTAAGTACTTACTTTTCTGTTGTAAAGTGATTCACATATCCTTTCTTGCCAAAAAAGGATAGTGTTGCTATTGTGTCAATCCCATGGGATTGACACAGATCACATGTTACTTTTATGATTAATTCCATGTGATTCATTCTGAATCCCATGGGATTGACAAATATCACACATATTACTTTTATGATGAATCCCATGGGATTCATACAGAAATACATGAGATACTAGACGAATCTGTGATTTTCTCATAATTATAGTTGTTTATGCTCTCTCTCTTTTTTTTTAATAATTTTTGTAGAAAACGTTGTTTGCCCTTCATCTGAAGTTGTATGGTTACAACAAACATGTTAGCATTCGTAAAGTCAAACCAAGATTCGCAAGCCTCAAGTGGAAGACCAAGAACAACTTCATAGATTGTGGTGTTTTCACTATGTTACATATGGATAATTACACCAGTGAAGCTCCTGGAAAATGGGATTGTGGTTTGGTTGCCGAGTCTAAAGAGCAGTCTGACCAATTGAGGTTATTGAGATTCAAGTTTGCCACCAAGATATTGTTACACAAGGTTAATGTTCATGCGGGTAGGATGTATGAATTAGCATTGGAGTTTGATAAACTTCCTCCTGGTGAAAAGCTGTCTATAATTCTTTCAGCACTTAGGAATAGGGATGCACGTGACCGCAAATTCTAGAAGTTCGTCTTTTGTTAATGTTAGGACAATAGCTAACATTTTGTGAATGGTAGAACAATAACTGTTGAAGTAATTGGTTTACATATATTTTCTTTTATGATATTATCAGATTTTTATGATATTTTATATAGATTTTCTTGTGAATGGTTGAAGTTATTTTAAATGAATTTCAATGAATCCCATGGGATTATGTCCCTAATCCCATGGGCTTATGAATATTCAAATAGAGAAGAAAAATAACTAACAAAACCAGAATTTTCTTTGCAAATCATCTAAATAATCCTATAATATTATCAGATTTTTATGATAATTTATATAGATTTTCTTGTGAATGGTTGAAGTTATTTTAAACGAATTTCAATGAATCTCATGGGATTAGGGAAATAATCCCATGGGATTCATTTGCTAATCCCATGGGATTATGTCCCTAATCCCATGGGATTCTTACAGAATATAAGTAAGAAACAAGATATATTCAAATTAAACAATAATTTTCTTTGCAAATCATCTAAATATTGAAGTAAAGAAGAAAAATAACTAACAAAACCAGAATTTTCTTTGCATAAAACCAGAATATAAAAAGTTTGTTCAAGAAACTATTGGTTTCGGCTTTCACCTTGCATTTGGGTTCTTCGGACAAGTTGTTTTTGTGTGCAAGTTGGTCTTCTCTACACAAAAGCCACATTTCTTCTTTTGTTTCTTTTTAACTCCAAGTGCTTTTTCTTTCTCACTCTTTCGCCTTTTATTGCGTTCCTTTTCTGTAATATTCCCTTTGTTGCCTACCTTTGTTGGATTGTTAACTATTTTTTCGTTAGGTTTAGAAATAGCATAATGTTCGCCAATCACATCTCCCGTTTCTATTGAAGGATGATTTGGCACCTCAGCCTCCACTTTTGTTTTCAACGTCTTCAACTTTTCTACAAAATCCCCCATCTTCTCTACATTATCGCCTAACCTGAATAAACATTCGTCCACCACAGAAGTTGCTTCGTTTGTAAGTCTTTCAACTTCTAAAATTTTTCCCCATATCTGTTTCTTTTCCTTCTCAATTCAGGCGGTATTCTATCCCTTGTCCAACACCTCAAAATATACTGTTCTGGAATGACGTTAATATCACGGTTCTTGAATACACAAAATATGTGTCGGCATGGAAAACCAAATCGGGCAAAATGTCTACAAGTGCATACCACCGACCCATCTTCTATAGTACGCAGCACCTTTTTTAAACAAAAGTCAAAAGAATTAAAGATTTAAAATTCATCCTGTAAACCATATATTCATACCTAATCCCATGGGATTCAGCAGAATCCCATGGGATTCATTTCTGAATCCCATGGGATTCATAATGAATCCCATTGGATTTACTAGTAAATCCCGTTGGATTCATTATGAATCCTATGGATTTACTAGTAAATCCCATGGGATTCATGTTGATCCACAGATGAATCATGTTGAATAACAAGTAACATACCTTATATTCTATAAATTTTCTCTTTGCTTCTGTTTCTTCTTCCTCTGCTTGTTCTTTTGCAAGTTCCTTATTTATGATTCTGTAAACCCACGGATTTTTGTCTCTTATCATTACAATCTCACAACCTTCTTCTATCTTTAAATCTTGAATCGTGCAACTCCAGCATGCTTCATATATTTCCGTTTGAACAAGAAGATATATCGTTCTAGTATACACTTTTGATGCTTGACGTTCAATCTGTAACTCTGAACAATGCTCGTGCGATGCACATGGGTTGTATAGAAGTTTCCATAGATTTAAAATACGTGCGATGCACATGGGCTGTATAGAAGTTATCATAGCGTAATCTTCGGAACTTATTTTCGTCATTATATATCTAAGTTGTGATGGTATCACGTTTCTAAGCATGACACACATTTAAAATTGTTTATTGACATTAAAAGGGTATATTGAAGAGATTTTTTTCAAGATGTTACATTGAAAAGAGTCTCTTCACATGTAATTTTTTAATATGTATAAGTTACATAAATTATTTTAAATATGAAACGATGACATTAATGTTAGAGACCTTTTATATTCATCCCCGTGCGATGCACACAGGTTTGGACTGCCTCAGGACCCATGTTGATTGAAACTATTTAAACAATCAAAAAATAATAATAATAAAAAAAACATATTATATAGCTTGATTGAAACAAAATTAAACAAAATCAAAAGAAAGTGAATAAAACTTACAAATCAATGAAAAGGCACCAAATCAAAATCGGCAGGCAAAAACACATTGTTATCAATGAGTTTACAAAAATAAGTAACAACGAAACGTAAGGAGGAAGTGATTGACCATTTTTCATCATCAAATCGGAAGGTGTTTTGATTGACCAATTTTAATCATCAACGAAACGTAAGGAGGAAGTGTTTTGATTTATGGAAGGTGTTATTAATTTGATTTCTTAGGGAGGAAGGTGTTATTAATTTGATACGGAGGTGAAGTTTTAGAGAGGGGGAGTGTAGTGCTTAGTGGGGCTTGTACAATAGGTTGTAAATAAGGAAATCCACCTCATAATATTAATTGTGTTTTTAATGTGGCGCGCTTAGGGGGACTTGTACAAAACCTTCGTTTATTATACAGTTATAGATCCTTTGACTTTCACCTCATTTTCAACACAGTCAATATTCTCCCCCTAATTTATCTGCATCCTCATTTATGTAGATATACGGTTTCCTTAATCCTCTCACATTAATTAGTTATACATTTGAAAATCATATCACATGAATCACGGTTTCCTGATTTCACTCGCTTATTTTGAATTGATTCCAATTTTATCATTCAAATCAATTCAAATTTCTAAACCCTAATTCGTATTCTCAATGCACATTCGTATTCTCCATATTGTATTCTCCATATTATTATGATCCATTTGCATTTTGAAAATCATATCACAAAAATATGGATGAATTGAAACTCAAAATATTTTTCAGACGCATCTCAATGCACATTCGTATTCTCCATATTGTATGGTTTCATCACAAATCAACCAATTTCAATCTCAGGTAATTTTTACTTTTACTTTTTGTTCAAAATGAATCAACGTTAGGTTACCAGATATGTGATGTTTGGTGAATTAGGGATTACTTTTGTACCCATTTACGGATTTTTATTATTGATTTCAGTTTTAAAATCAAGCCAACTCCATATGAAGGTGACTAAATCATGCCCACCAACTGTTTGTTAATTTGTTGCAAAGAAACTCAATAGCTTCTGATTATTTAATCACAACACATACTTTTGTTGTTGAGATATGAGTGAATGGTAATCATTATAACGTAGTTTACTGATTAACATTTGTTTAGTGCTGAAGACGATGCTGAGCATGATGGTTCTAAATGTGAATTATTTTAGAAAGTAGTTTGAAAGGCAAGACATGAAGATGATGAGGTATACTGCTCATATGCTGGTACTTTTATTAATAGTCACTTTGCTCATTATTAATTTAGTCATTTAGTTATAACAATTGTTGAGTCAATCTTTTGACTCATTACAGTGACTCATTACACTAACTCATAGAAGATATTATTTCAGATGGCTATATGATTTTAGTGGTCGCTCTGTTATGTGAGCTAAAATTTTAGCTTCTAATTATATTTTATAGATACACATGGCCCGTAGCAGGGAAGACGTAGAGACTTGCATACCGATCGTGGCTATTTACAGTTAGCTGTGCAAGGCAGCCTAATTTGTGGACTTACTGATTATAAAATTATTCCAGCGTAAATATTCCATACCTTTTTTGTTTAAATAATATCCATTTTGATTTGTATATAATACGGACATACCAGCGATCATTATCATTGTAGGTTTAAATGTAGGACTACAAGCGTTTGCAGCAGCTCGCACGGAAATTCCAGCCACAAGCAATCACACACTTAGAGGTTATTTGAATATTAGTTTTTCCTGTATTGTAAATATTGGGGATCCGTAACCTTCCATTCATGATGCCTATTCATGATATCTTTTCTTTTGTTAACTTTTTTGCAGGACAGGTCTTGGCAATTAGAGATTATGTATATATAGAATGGATAAAATTTTCACGTCATATATGAAGTACTAAGCCACATACAAAGATTATCTCGAAATTTCTATATAGAATGGCTTATAGTTGTTGGAGTTTGCACTCATCTGTGTTGCATCCCGTTTCCTAATGCAGGTGACTTTGGTGGTTGATTTTCCCTTGCCAGGGATCGTACTACAACATATCTGGTAGAATCCGCAACAAACACGCTCTTTACTATATGGAGGTGCCTACATACTTATTGTATATATAGTGCACAAAGTTGAGAACAAATAAAGTATATAATCTAGGTGTATGTTTCGGCTTCTGTATACCCATTTGTAGGTTGATTTACTAGATTTCATAGGTTCATAAAATGAGGGATATTTGAAACATCTTATATACTTCTTCGAGTCAAGGACTAATATATGGGCAAATGATTATGTATCAAAATACAACCTCAAAAGTTTAGATCTTGGTAATCAAACATCTTATATACTTATTTTTTGTAGGCTGAAGAAGGTCAACCAGATTACATAGCTAGGATTGTGGAGTTGTTTGAAACAGTTGATAAACAATTGTACTTTTCGGCTCAATGGTTTTTCAGAGCAGCTGATAATGTGAGTTTTACTTGTCATTGGCTTTATTTAGTTATTGTTTTATCTATTGTGATATGCATTGCGTGTTCGCTAATATGGTTACCAATGATTGTATATATAATCTAGATTATATATACTGTAATAAACAAACAAGTGTATATGGGATAGCTTTTTAGATGTGTTTAGACTATCACTTCTTAGTGATAGTGCCATGTAGGCTTCACTTGCACACTTGAGCTTGCCTCACCCCTCACGTACGAGTGGACTTATGCTCAGATTTGCGTCTTTCCCTAATCACATAAGTAGTTGCTTTTAAGACATGTGGGGTGTTTTGGACTTTCAACTAAAGAAAGTCAAGTGAGTCGGTCCGAAGTTTTAATGTCACTGATGAAAGACTTAAGATTTGTCTCGAGGTATTCAGGTAGATTTTTTATATAGGTATACGCACTAAATGAAAAGGATGGTCATATTTTTCTATATTATTTATGAAAAATTTGGATTGTGTGGTCTTCCTGGAGAAAATATGTTAGCATCAACCACAGATGTACTTTCCCACTGATGATCTTGCATACCACCAGGTCAATAATCACATCCTTATTTTAACACATGTTTGTCATCT
>LBNU01014749.1:0-13908 GCA_014162995.1 Artemisia annua
AAATAGATAGATCTGACTAGTGTGGCGGTAGTGTTTTGATTTTGGGGGAAAAAGGGAGGGATCTTGAGCGGGAGATTGAAATTTTTGGGGAAAAATTAGGGGCGGGATCTGACTAGTGTAAGTGTTAGTGTTTTGATTTTGGGGAAAAATGAGCTTGAAATGTTTAATGAGTTGAGCTCAATTTTATATAAATTCGACTCGAGTTATTGTTGAGTTCTCGAGCTTATAAGTAATATAAAATATGTTTTTTTTTATTTTTATTTTTATTTTTTTAAGTATACTGAGTGTAAATATTTATTTATGAATGTATCAAGCTTCTTGAGCTGAAGTCGAACCGAATTCTATCTTAGGTTATATTATATTTCAATTTTAATTTGTGTCAGAAAACACATCTTTACAAATAAATCGAGCTTTTAGAGTCAAGCTCAAGCCGAGTGCAAACTTTCTCGATCCCGGATAACATGATCGAGAGGGTGATGGAGGCTTGACTGTGATGGTGGTGGATGTGGTGGTTATCTCGAATCAAACAACCGAAGCAAACAAACTCTCCCATATAGTTCCCTTGTCTTGATGACGGTGATGGCGTGGAGGATCGATGGTTGGTGGAACCACGGCGAGATAAGGCGGTGAAGTGTGGCGATGCATGGTGTGAGTCGGTTCTAGAGAAAAGGAGAAGAGATGAATAGAGAGAAGANATTGCACACACCTGAACTTTTTCAGATTCTATAAACTTCATAACCTCATTCTGCTTAACCTCATTACACATTCCCCTTATGTTCCATGTGGCTATCTTGAAATCCATTACTGAATTATTTACTAGTTTGACCACTATCACATACCAATATCTCATTAGCAATCACATTAGTATTTGCCTTATTCCTATTTTCATATACATCCTCTTCATCACTGGCAACTTTTCCATTATGCTCCTTTAACTCCCCTTGATCATTCATTTCACTAAGGATGGAGTATTTATTAGCACTTTTCTTCAATTCTTTCAAATTCTCACTAGACACCTTCCAAACTTTTTCAAGACTAGGAGGTGATTCAGAAACACTTGGATTCACTACCTTTTCCTTCCCTTTGTTACTTTCTCCATCTGAGTTAACATTGCTTCCATTACTACTTAACTGTTCTGTATTCACCCTTTTTTCTGTACTTGTAACCTGAGGACCCTTCTCTTTAGGTTGATAAGCATATCTCACAGGATAGTTCATTTTCCTGTTGATTTGCTTATTACCTTGTCCATTATAACCTCCCCCATTATTCTCACCTTTATTTTTCCTGTTCCTAAATTCATTGAAACCATCCTTATTTCCTGCATCACCCCTCATTTGTTTGTTCTTCCCATTATCCTCTACTTCTTCCTTATTCTTACATAGAGAGTGACCAAAAACATTACACTTACAACATCTATCAGGCTTCCATGAGTATTCAACTTTAACCCATTTAGTCTTCTTTACATTCAGCTCACTGTCAACATAGTTAATCTCCACACTATTTGCATACTCTTTATCTGCACTTATTTCAACAAGCACCCTTGCATATCCCAATCTCCCAGAACCTTCATTACACATTTCTGCAGTCATTTTATCCATCATAATTGGCCTCCCCAACCTGCTTGAAATAGAACTTATTCCCTTTATGCTCCATGCTTCCAGTGGAACATTAAACAATCTAACCCAAACAGGGATTTTACAGGGAGTCTCTTTCACTATCACTACATCAGGATCCCATTTTTGTACAACAAGTGGTTTACCATTAACTAGCCATGGACTTTGATCCAGTACTGCATTCATTCCAATTACCTCTTTGAATTTAAAATAGCATATCTCATCATTGTCCACAACTATATCTTTCAACCCATGTTTCCCCCACATCCTCCTTAAATGATACTTCAACTCATATACAGGCATTTTACAACCAACAAAATACCCACATACTGTAAGTTTCCACTTTTCACTTCCTTCTTTGACCATTTCATCATCAAATATAACAACCTCATCACCTTTTCCATTAACCACAGTTGGTACAAAAAACAATTTATTACCAATCTCTTTTGTGTTTTCAAGCAATTTTTGTGCATAAGATGATTGTTTGTTATTAGACTCATTTCTAGTATTATCAACAACAACATCAGGACTATTGGTACCTGGACTTTTAGGCAACAAATTATCATTCTTAGTAGTAGTCTCACTTACACTACTACTGGTATGCATTGCACTTTCAGCAGTCACATTTGTACTATCCTCCACCACTACTCCACCATTTCCAACCCCATTCTCAGCAACACCACTCATCTTCTGATTTTCAGCCACCCTCTGTCCAACAACCTCATTATCTCCCACAACATCAGCATAACTCTTATCATTAACATTCAGCCTCTTGCTCACCTCAGAAACTTTACCTTTATTGACATTCATATTAATATTGCTCAATTCAGCATCAATGTAATCCTTCTCACCACTATTATTCACTTTCCCCTTACTAATTTCATTTTCCCCCAATTTATAAACCCTAGCTTCATCTGAACCCTTCACACTTCTATTTTAAAGTGACATTGCCATGGTCAAAATACTCCATGGCTGTTATTGTTTGTACTTCTATAGTTCTATAGTTACGTGTACTATTTTTGGATAAATCTGAATACTTGATGTATATTATCTGTTGGAATTACTACTTTTGTGGTATAAAAACGTGTCACATTATATGCTTCTCTAATGTGATTTAGAAGTATGCACATTTAAATGGTTACACATATTTTTAAATGGCATAGTTGGGCCCGGATCAGTTAAAAGTGAACTCATTTCGAAACATTACTCCCCAATTGTATTTATCATCATTCATATATTTGTTTGATCCATCAAATTGATGTGATAAAGCCATTACCCACACCATCTTTTGACTGAGTTTGAGACTCAATATCCAAGGCAGCATACACTATATAGGGTAAAATTGCAGGTACGAGACTATTATATACCCACGAAAAACAAGCACAATGCACACACATTCAGGTTAAGTAAATCCAGTTAAAATTATGGTTTCTTCAAAAGATAAGTTGTTGGGTCTTGAATTTTTTTACGAGTTCAAACTGAAAGCAAGTTTATGTAATGGTATAAATATGGTTCAAAAGATCTCAAGGATTGAATGCTGAAGCTTGAAACCTCACAAGTTCAATTTAAGGAGTCTTCCGTGGTTTCCTTATTTAGTTAACTAGTACATAAATGGTCCCTATAGTTTGCCGAGTTTTACGGATTCGGTCCATTTTTCATTTTTGTTTCGGGTCTAGTAGTAGTCACTATGGTTTTTGTAACACCCTCAAATTTGGGATACGCAGCGGATTTAAAGCTGGGTGTTACTCGATGGCACAACAGTTACAATGATAGAAAACGATCTCTAATCAAGTCGTTTTTAAAAGATTTTATTATTCAAATATCAGAGTTTACAGAAGGAGGTCCCAATAGGCTTTACAGTTTGTCATATATGTTATCAAATGATAATAAAATTTTAGCCTTCCTTCCATATCCGTTCCTCTTCATGCCATCCTCATTCAATATAAACCTGAGATAAACATGCTAAAACGTCAACACAAAGGTTGGTGAGATCATAGAGTTTATGAGTAAAACCTTTATTTTCCAAAAATCTTAAGTTTAAACGATATTTGTAATGAATACCAATATCGATAAAATAAGTGATGATTTACATTTTAAAATACCCTTAATTTGTTTGTAAAAATCATCTGATGGATTCAAGTTTAAAGGATAATTGTATATGAATACAATCGTAAAATATTAATAATCAGATGAGCTCAGGTTTTCAAGAAGGATAATTGTAAATGAATACAATTATATATATAATTCAGCAAAAATCAGTGAGCTTGGATTTCAGGTAAGATAATTGTAATTGAGTAATTATCTTTTAATATAAAGCAATTGAACACAGGTTTCAAGCCGGATAATTGTAAATTAATACAATTATGGTAAAACGATAATATTGTCTCACGTTATACTATATTGCTCTAAGCCTCATGACACGCAAACCATAACAGTCGGACATCACCGAAGTGATGTTAATTACTAACATAATTAAATGAAAGTAATAATGCCCTCAGGTAGGAGCTTGCCAACTTCCTATTGTTCTTCAAATATAATGCATTTGGCTACCTATCCGATAACACAAATAAGTGATTAAGGGTCATGGGGCGTCAACTGCCAATAGATCTATCCATTATACTCGCGTTCACTCATAAGTGATTAAGGGTCATGATATGAGGGACTTTGAATGGCAAAAACGTTTAACTTAGGCAATATAATTCAGGAAAACATACAGAAAGTACTTGTGTTCAGCAAGTAATAAATTTCGATAAGCAAATAGGGTATTTCATCAATTGAGTAAAACAGTTAAGTTAAACGAGTAAAATCAATAAGTAAAACGAGCATGTATCTCCCCCAAAGCATTCAAAAATAAGAAAAGAGGGGCTATGACTCACCTCGATGTGACAGTAGTCTGGATGGAAAACAAATAAAGTAAAGTTGATAAACGTCTCCGACACGTAACCTGGGTTGATATGTCAAGTTTTCAGTATTTACATATATATGAGTTTATTATTTATTATCGATTCCGATAAAGGTTTGTTATTGATTATACATTTAATGAAATGTTTATTCAAAAGTTAGTGATATCATTATCGTTTTTAGGGTTTATATATTAGTTAACCTAGTTCCCGAGATAATATGAAAATATTACACTTTTTTTTTAAAGAAAATATTACACTTTTTACCATAGAGTTTTAGATATTGACGATATTTACCTTGAACTATCTTAAAATGACAATTCATACCCACAAGTTTTATATATTTCCAACCTAAACCCCTCAAGTTTTATATAATTTCAATTCCTAACTTTCAAGTTTTATAAAATTACATTTTACACCCTTAAGTTTGGTAAAATGACAATTTACCCCTTGAACTTTAGTAAAATGATAGTTTCTACCTTGATCTTTCAAATATGACTCTTTTTACCCTTTAACCTCAAGTTCACTTCATTTTAAATTTGACTCATAAGAATAGTTTAGATTTTTGACATAAAATACCCTCCATACATAAATATATTTACACCCGAGGTCCTTTTAAACAAAAACGTACTTTTGGACTAGGTAAAGGGTACGAATCTTTAAGACTCTTTTATTTATGTCAAAATAGGTTTGCAAATAAGTTTTTCCCAGCTTATTAGCTTATGGTTCCCATTTATTAGTTCTGAATAATTAAAAATATAAGCTTATAAAACATGTGTTACGGCCAAAAGTAAGCTTAATTATAAACAAGACATGAAGAGGTTTTTACTATGTCTTTGCTATTTTCAATAGTCCACAGGGAGGTCTTTCTATAGGTTCAAACGAGATGTCCTAAGGTGCTATGGTTTAGTCGCAATCATCTTCCAAAGTTGGTGTCATGAAACTGTTTTTAAGAAAAATAATCTAAGTGTTTTCTTTGTGTTCAAAAACGTGTCAGGGCCATATCTAAGGCTCGATAGAAATGAGGTCTCTGGGTATTTTTCAAAAGGGTTTGTTCCTAGTTAATCTATGCTGTAAGGTCTTTATTTTCCCCAAGTTTCTTATTTTTAGGCGTACGTTTACTAGGTGAAAAGTAGGCGTGAAAAGGGTCACTCAGGCATTTACTCGACAGAAAACAGAAAACAAAAACATTTGATATTTCGACTTCTAGGCTTACAAATGGACTTTTTATGTATCGTAACATATTATTTATCATGTATAAAGTCACCTTTAAAGAGTCCTAGGGTTATGGGATTGGAAAATAAATCAAAACATGTTACCAGATTCTTTGTTTTGCTCGACAGGAAAAAGAAAGAAAAGAAAACATGCTTTTTATCCTAAGGTGTCTATTGAGGCTTGTACTACAGTAATTTTAGGTTCATTGGGAGTGTATAAAAGAGTTGGAAAAGAGTTGAGAGTACTTACTTATATTTTAGACGCTTTTGAGAGGAGTATTGGACAAAAGGTCTTGGAAACTGGTAACAATAATCTCCCCTCTATCTTAGGCTGCTACTATTCTTCCTTTGGCCTCTTTTAGACTTCTAATATCAGTATATAACTGAGTATATTTTTGTTTGTGGGTTTCGAACAAGAAGTGAGTGAAAATGGGAAGATAGGGCTCGAAATTTATAAGGCAAGTATCATGGGGTTTCTAAAGATGTCTAGGTCATCTTATCTATCTTCAAGGGACATATTAAGGTGTGTCTAAGTCCAGGAAATGCCATTTGTAGCAATGGGGAGTTCATGAAGATGTGGATTTACCCTCACCATAAAGCTTAACTAACCTCTATGACTTAGGGTTTCCTTCTAGAGAAAGAGTGATGTGGAAGTTTAAGACACCACTTAAGGGTTCTAGGGCTAGGGGAATGACAAGTATCCATGTCCTATCTCATTTGTTCTTGTTTTAATTCATTTCGAGCTAAAAATCTGATCTAGGGTTGATCATGCTTAAGTGATTTGTACATAGGGCTTAGTAAGTTGTACTTAGGGTTTATTTGGTGTAAGTAAGTGGTCTAGGTCTTATGTTAACTTACATCTAAGTAGAAATGTATTTAGGGTTTGTTAGGTTTAGTTTTTAGGTCGAAATATATATAAATATTAAAGGTGTGCCGAATTGTGCTTAAAGGAGTAGTATTCTAGGCTTAGAAGGGTGGTACAAGGGTTTAAGGTTTATAGGAATTATATTTGAAGTATTTAGTAAGTTTAAAATAAATTTAAGTTAGTTTACATATATGTAAATATAGTAAAATGTAATTTTTAGGTTTTGTGCAGTAGATACTTGTACTATATATTTATTAGGGTTGCACTAGAGTTTATAATTTATAGAAAATATCTTTTTAGTATTTTGTTAAGTTAGGATAAAGATAAGTCACTTTAGATAAATCTAGGTTAACATAAATCACTGGTACAAAAACTTGTATCGGTCACGTCAAAAATGTGTGACGATATGCATATAGTCACACACGTTTTTTTCGTTGTGTGTCACTATAGGTCCCACCACCGTAGGTGGCATATGGTCACATTTTTGAGTTCGTGACCTTTTCCATCGAAAAAGAGTGACCAAAACCCCCAATATGTGTGACAAATTAGGCACAAGTTTTGTTGGATTAGTCAGTATCAGTGACCGTAAACACCTTATAGTTACACGAATGTTTTTTGAGAGTAACTATTGTTCGTCCTTTGGCCACATAAATATAAAATATATGTGACATTTGAGATGATTCTTTCTAGTAAATGTGTATTATGTGTGACTATTTCCCGTCCTGTGGCCACATGAATATACAATAAATGTGACGTTTGTGATGATTTAGTCACACAATGGGTGTTGCTTTTTTGGAATTAGTCACATACAATTTAAAACAAAGTGGCCAAAAGTGTTAATAAGTGTGACCATATGCTCTTTAAAGTGAACAAATGTGTATTTTGTGTGACTATTGATCATCAAATGGCCACATGAATTTTATGTTTATGTGGCCTTTTGTAATATTTAGTCACACAAACCATGTTGGTTTTGGGTATTTAGTCCCATACAATTAAGCAAACAGTGGCCAAAAGTGTTAATAAGTGTGACCATATGCTGTTTAAAGTGATGAAATTTGTATTTTGTGTGACTATTGATCATCCAATGGCCACATTAATTTTATGTTTGTGTGGCCTTTTGTAATATTTAGTCACACAAACCATGTTGGTTTTGGGTATTTAGTCACATACAATTAAGCAAACAGTGGCCAAAAGTGTTAATAAGTGTGACCATATGTTGTTTAAAGTGAAGAAATTTGTATTTTGTGTGACTATTGATCATCCAATGGCCACATTAATTTTATGTTTGTGTGACCTTTTGTAATATTTAGTCACACAACGAATTAAGCGAACAATGACCAAAATTGTTAATAAGTGTGGCTATATACATCTTTCAGTCACATATAAAAATCAATATATATCAAAACAAATTCGAATACAATAAAATTGGAATGTATATAATTGAATCAAATATAAAATTTGTATATAACTCTATACCCTAGGACCTCCTTTTAGACACCAAGGAGTCCTAATCGGCTTACAATACTTTCCTAAGTATCTATAATCTTTTCCATAGACAACTAATACATATCATATAAGCGGTACTAACTATATGAACCAACAATACTAACTTATAACTAGCAGCTGTAACTAATACACTAGCAGTACTAACTTCAAGCAGTCTTAATCTCTTAGCAGTCTTAACTTTGTACTAGAAATACTAACTTTCACTATCAGTAGTGACTTTTGTACTAATCTCATCATCTGGATACTCTCCCTCTCTGTTTTAATTTAAAAAAGACAAAAGTTAGAAGCACAGACAATATCTTTTCTTGCCATCGATGATTGTGTTTGGTTTGTATGTGTATGTGCATGTGCTTGCATTTAAGAGATAAGCAAAAAGTTACCAAGAGCCGACGAAAAAAGCGTTCTGATGTGTCATATGCTTTCAAATACCCATTTTGCTGCAGTTGTAGAACAAAACAAGCAGACAGTTGATCGTTCACACCAGACAGTTCATATATCTGGTACCATTCAGCAAATAGCTGAGTAACCTGTTAACAACGGAAGTTGCATGCTTAGTTCTTTAGACAATCTTTATACTCAATATTTTTGCCTTAACCAAATAAACACCTAATAGCAAACATGTACATTCATATTTAGAACATAACTTCTCATCTTATTGTAGCTCTTCTTAACCCATTACCTGTTTGTCCTGTTAGGGATAAAAACATACCCTGAACCGGCCAGTTCATAGCTGAAACATTCTATGTCTAATGATATGCATGCTGATAGACCTCTAGTGATGATGAAATATCTGCAAATCCACTGCCAAACTCAAAGCCCTTGGTTGCAGGTATTGATAAAGCTGTCTTAGCCAATTCAGCTTCAAGTTTGTCAAAAACTGGTGAACCAAGTCCCTGCCATGTAGATTTTGAAGTACCAATAATAAGTGAGCAAGTGAACACAGCCGTATATAGACACTTAGTAAAAGAGAATTAGTGCTTACTCGGGGAGGTTTCGCACAATACATGTAACAACACCGCCAACAGAATCACCTCTCACTCGGACAGCATCAATAGCAACAATCATCTTCCTTGCATATTCGGGATCTGGGCACCTACATATGTTGCTCTCTAACAATTGTAACTTACTAGTTACTACATATATCTGACAAAACTCCATAGTCCTCTACTCCTTCTTAACTGCATGTCTGTACATAACTTCATGTTCAAGACCTGAAATTGAATTACAGCCTTAAAGTAAATTTGCTATTTTGGGCTTAAGGCATTGCAAATGACAAAACAGCATCTGAGTTGTTACAACTCATAAATCTCAATACTGTGCTGGTACTAACTTAAGAAAAAGTTGATACTTAAAATGTCACTAGGCAAGCCTCCTATATCCATAGAAGATACAGGACACCAATAGCACCATTATGAGTTTTCAATCAATCAGTATAGTTACAACTCATAAATTGTATCCATATCTTTGTACACAATGAGCATCACGGCAGATCAATTAATGTGTATAGAGGGTTAATTGCATAAAATAATAACCAACTTTGTTTGCACCTAAATAAAACCCTTAAAAATAATTTGACAGTAAAAGTCAACATGGTCAGAGGTAGTGACTCGTCATAGCCTGTATGAATTACCTTAAAATGAAAGTTTTGAGGGCATCTTAATTAGGTGCCAAGAAAGTTGGTTACACGAATAATATCTGCTCCCATTTATATATGTTTGGGATCATATAAACCCTAAATTAGAAATTACAAAGTAAAAAAGAAAAAAATAGAAAAATCACTAAATCACTAAGTTAACGCACGAACACTTCAGATTGATTCTCTAACTGAAAATACAATACAATAAAGTACCTGATTCATGGATAAATGAACTTGATGAGAGGGGGTGTGAGATAGATTAAGAAAATTAGTTGGGGAGAAGATATTATGAAGATGATGTGAGATCTCAAAAAAAAAGATATATATAAGATGGGTGGAGGGGCAATTTGTTTTTGGGGAAAAATTTAGGCTGGGTTTACAAAACGTTTGTGAAAAGTTTGAGTGGGAATTTATTTTGGGAAAAATTAAGTTTTTACATATAAATTTAAGGGATAAATACTAAATAGTACTATAAATTTAGGCGGGGTTTGCGAAACGTTTGTGAAAAGTTGAGTGAGAAATTTTATTTTGGGAAAAAGTAAGTTTTTTACATATAAATTTAAGGATAAATAGTACTATAAATTTAGGCATTTTATTGTTGAGTTTAAAATATATTTGAATTTAATTGAATACAATATATTGCAACCAGTTTAGTTGAGTTGGGTGTTCATCTAAGACTTCCATAATCCATTCCATTCCATACATGACAAAATATCAAAATACAATCCATACATGACAAAAAATATACTTAAAAACACGATTAGTATAAACTTAAAAACACGATTAGATAATCCATTCCATACATGACAATATCAAAATACAATAGATAATCCATTCCAAAATCCATTACATACATGAAAATATCAAAATACAAACTAAAAATTTAAGACCTCCTAGCCCTTTTTTGTGTCTGAATAGCCTTAATCTTCTCAATATGGGCTTTCTTCTCTTCGAGTCCTTCACGGGTCAGCAGGAGGAGTTGAGCAATCAAATCAAGCCTTCGACGGTCCCTGACCTGAAATTCAACTAGGCAATGCTCTCCAGCCTTGGCAACCTCATTATCAGGACCAAAGGACCAAGCCTCATCGATGGTATCATTACGTTTATCAATCTTGGCCCTTAGTTTGGTACTCTCATCCCCCATTCTTATGAGAAAGCCCTCATCCTCAGTCATATCTTGAGACTCCAGAAAAGTGAAGACATGATACAACTCATCTGAGCCACAAGCTTCTCTTAGTTCGTTGATGTTCGGTGTGTCAGCCATTGATAGTTGCTGAAAAAGTAATTAGGGTTATGGCAAGGAATGTGACTGTGAGGATTATGTCCAATGACACTCAATGAGTGTTGTATAAATAACCAAAAAAAAGTAACTCAAGAGACAAAAAAAACAAATAGAGTTAAATGTTTTTGACCAGTTTTTTTTGGTTATGTTGGAGGTGTGTTGGAAACAGGGTATTAGAGTATATGAAGGGATGGACAATTAATACTTGTTCATGCATGTGGAAGTAAAATGAGGCAATGGTAATTATTAGTTTGTGTGGCTCAAGGGTGAAAAAATTAACCCACTGTGCCTATAAGTCACATAGAAAGAGAAAAAACTAATCAATAACAACGCAAATCATCAATCTAAACACACACACAATCTTTACTAAAAAGCAGCTTTTGTTAATAACAAAGAAAAAGATGACAACAAACATGCCATTTTTCAAGGAGTTGGGTCGTGCTGCTGGGTCAACCTTGGTTAGAGACATGATGGTTGTCAATTTCGAGAGGGAGGTCACTGTGACATTGGTGGATGAAGGGGAGCTTAGAAAAAAAGCTAAGGAGATAATGAGTCGTGTGGCTGAGAGGGACTTTGTGATTGGAGAGCTGGGGATGGTGTTTGCTTTTGACTCCACAGTTCAAAGCATTTCAGAGCTCATTAATCTGCAAACCCAAGACTTGACAGAGGTGTCCACATCTAAAACAACTACAAACTTAAACCTTGATACATTTTCAACAAAATGCATCAGTATGGCATGGCCTTGAGCTTCTGAATGAAGGACAAAAGCTCGTTGACACCTCTGTCAAGTACCAACTTCGAGCGGTCTTAATCTCTGAGCAGTACCAACTTTAACTAGCAGTAGTAACTTTTGTACTAGCAGTAGTAAATACTTAGCCACATTTTCTTTGAAGTTCATGAGCTACACTAAATCCATCTAAACAATATTAACACAAACATGATCAGCAGTAATTCAAACAACATCATGAAGACTTTTAATCCAAAACAATGAACATACTAATAAAATTTGCAGTTAAACTTACAAGTTTTTCTCCCATTGATCTAATCTCATCATCTGGATATAAAAGCCTTGAAAATGTAGGCTACTGCATATCAACACATCAGGATGAGAGCAGGACTAGAACATGTCAAAGCTCACAACATAACAGAACTAGATGAGCAGCCACTGGTTCAACTATCTGCACAAAATGATAGGATAGTTAATACTAGTACCCGTTAGTACTGGCTGGAGCCAGGAGTTACTACTGCTAGTATATATATATGTAAAACAGAATGTATAAATGAAGCAAATATATAAAATTGTAATGTCGTATATATCAAATTCTCCAACATCATAAGTTAAAACCTGTTGACTCTTCGTCGCCCTTAGCTTTGCTTTTGCAAGGTTTCACTAGAGACCAAATGTTTTCGCCTTTGGTATGTTACTAATTTTAGTCATGTATTTCTGTTCACTAATATTTGTATCATAGTTGTGGTGTAAACCTGTAGAACCGCGTTGTCGTGGGCGTAAGGCGGTTTCTATCCCGACTCTGCTTTAACCAGGGTTCCATATGTATGTATACTTAAAACACGTACATTAGTCATGTACGTAAACTAAAAAAATTCAAAGGGTGTGATGTTTCTATTACTTACCAATGTTTCATTACTGCGTACGGAGTTTCCAAGTTTCAATGGCCACTTGAGTGGTCACTGCATACTAAATCAAGAATACGATGTGTTATCATTAGAAAATGAATTGGTTAACAATCATAAAAAGGCTGCATGCTACATCTGAGTCTAATTGCCATTTTCTTTCTGCAAAAAAACATATGGGAAAATGATAAGAACTAAAGGCAACTAATAACGCTCAGCATAATACATAAGATCTGCCAATCAGAAACCGTATAAAAAAAATCATACACTATGGTTGGCTTTGGGACTGGCAGACTGGCAGCTCCCAATGATCATCCTCACCCGTCGAAAATAGCATGTACCCCCTGCAACGAAACAAGTAACCGTGATAATTTAACATAAAAAGACAACATTTAGATGTCCCAAATATAGAGTTTTAGCCTAAAAAACACAAACAATTACGGGATTGCACATCATCGACTCGGGCCAAACAACATAAATACAAATTGGTTGCAATTTTATGCAGTGCCAAACGTGTGGAAACGAATAAATAGTCAAACCACATTCACCAAGCAAGCAAATCACATACCATTTGGTACAAATGAAACAGGGTTTGAACAAACAGCAACCATATTTGAGTTAATTTCCTATATAACAGATGTTACTGAATCTATATTGAAAGATAACAATACACCAACTGCAGATAAGCAAACTCCAAACTGCTTTAGCACAATTCCTCTGGGAGTGGAAACCAATCAAGAACTCCCTTTTAACGGGAGCAAAAAAGTGGCCTCTTAGAACAACACTCGATTGTCTCCACTTCCAATAAACAGAAACATTCGTCTTACATAAGTCTACCTGCAACGATTACCCAACACACGAATTTATATCATCAAAAACATGTTATATCACGAAAATCAACTTATAATCAATTTAACGAAAATATAAATTCAATATTTTTCAGCTACCCATGAACAGATAGGAATAGGCTGAATGAGGGTGATGGTGGCTCGACTGTGATGATGGTGCGTATATCTCGAACCAAACAACCGAGACAAACAAAGTCTTCCCATACAGTATCCCTTGTCTGAATGACGGCTGATGGCGTGAGGGAGCGAATGGTTGGGTGGACCCAGCGAGGTAAGGCGGTGAAGTGTGCGTTGGTGGAAATACGGTTCTAGAGAGAAGGAGAAAGAGTGAATACGAGAAATAGATATCTGACTATGTACGTATTGTTTGATTTTGGGGAAAAAGGAGGTTTGAGCGGAAGATTGAAATTTG
>LBNU01014752.1:0-60704 GCA_014162995.1 Artemisia annua
CAAAAGAGTGAAGTACATCTTCCAACACACTACCAGTAGAATGTGATTTGGTTGGTGTGTATGAAGATGATGCAGATGAAATTGGACTTGAACTAGGAGGCATTATATTGGATGTAGAACCAACAAAAGCTAAGTAATTGGGAGTAGTTGAACGAATAGGACTTTTGACATCTGGTTCAAGAGTTTTGAGCTTGTTGTATAAATCATCAAAACTCATCATGTCCAATCCACCCTTAGCTTTGAGTGCAATACTTACTTGAAGCCATGATGAAGGCAAGGATCTTAAGAATTTAGCATTGCAATCTTCATTGTCTGGCATTGCCTTCAGCTGATTCAATTGACTCAGAATCTTATGAAATTTGTCATAACCCTTGTGGATACCTTCTTCCTCAGTGATCTGAAACTCTTGAAACTGCTGCTTCAGCATTGACTTCCTCATCCTTCTTGACTCATCATTCCCACCAAATCTAGCTTTAATTGCCATCCAGAGATCCTTTGCATCAGACATGAAGTGAAAATCACCCAAGAGATCTGGAGGTATAGCTTGAAGAAGTATAGTTCTCACTTTATTTTCCNGGTGATGAAGGGATGATGTGTTTTGATTGTGTGTTGTATCTGACTCAGCGTCAGATCCAGACATGATGTAAAGTTGTGTTGTTGAGGAGTATTTAAAGAATTGATGTTCTCAGTATCAAAGAGACTCTCCCGAGGCTCTGATACCACTTGTTGAATCTATGTATCCTTGATAGATCTTGTAGCTCTCGTTGATCGTTAGCACTGTCTATGTAATCACAAACACTCTAATAAAGAATCTCCAAAGCTTGTATTCTAATGCGGAAAAACAAATACAAACATAAACAATGAATACTAAGAACGTTTAATCCTCTATGGATTTTTATATATTAATAACTTGTAAACTTGTTCATTACATTGAACATAAACTTGTGTTTCTTTTATAGACAAGGAACCCTAACCTAAACCGTTTCACAAGAAACGTATATTCTATAAACTTTAAATGATATGCATTATCTTTTCCTAATATTACTCATGCATATCCTAACTACATTACATAATGCGCAGTTTAACTATATCGGCAGAAACTAAATATGCTGAAACTATGTCTTCAGCAGTATCACATCTTCAGCAGAATCTGTGTCTTCAGCAGATTCCTTCAACAGTAACCATCAGTAGAATTCTCACTTAGCAGAATTCCCAACAAATACCTATGAAATAACACTTAATTAGTTACACCGTTAAGCATACTTTGGTCCAATATGAGTAATCTCTTGGTGTTGTTTGCACCACTATGCCTTCTTACTGGACTACGTACATTTCGATGATAATTCACTATCGTCCATTTCTTTGGCAGACTTGCCGCATTTTTTGCTAGCAAGGTACCACCAACCATCTTCCTTATGGATCTTTTGTATTTTTGCATACACAATAGCTTGAACTTCCTGTTTAGTGTATTGTAAATGATAAATTAACCACCACACCTTCTTACTAGACTTTGGACGTTTCGATAAAGATTCACTATCGCCCATTTCTTTGGCAGACTTGCCACATTTTTTGCATGCAAGGTACCACCAACCATCTTCCCTATGGATCTTGTGTATTTTTGCATACACAATATCTTGAAATTCCTGTTTAGTATATTGTAAAGGATAGATTATCTTTACAATATACTAAACTATCTATCCTTTACAATATACTAAACAGGAAGTTCAAGCTATTGTGTATGCAAAAATACACAAGATCCATAGGGAAGATGGTTGGTGGTACCTTGCTTGCAAAAGATGCGGCAAGTCTGCCATAGAAATGGACGATAGTAAATCTTCATCGAAACGTCCAAAGTTCGGCAAGAAGGTGTGGTGGTTAATTTATCCTTTACAATATACTAAACAGGAAGTTCAAGCTATTGTGTATGCAAAAATTCACAAGATTCATATGGAAGATGGTTGGTGGTACCTTGTTTGCAAAAAAATACGGCAAGTTTGCCAAAAAAAATGGACGATAGTGAATTATCATCGAAACGTCCTAAGTCCAGTAAGAAGGTGTGGGTGTGCAAGCAACACCAAGAGATTACTCATGTTGGACCAAAGTATCCTTAACAATATAACTAATTAAGTGTTATTACATAGGTATTAAGTGCTTTATTGTTAAGTACTAATACAAACGATTATAATTTATTTTGAAAATTTAGGTACAAATTTATTATCCGTGTCATCGACGACACATGCTCAGCCTCACTGTTGCTTTATGAGGATTTGATTTTGAAGTTGGTTGACATACCATGTTACAAGCTAAGAGAAGTATGGAGATGAATCTGATGACATATTCCCAAACGAATTAAAGTCCATTGTTGGAAAGAAGTTTTTGTTCCAATGATCTATTCTAACTTCAATATCACCAACAACGCACATCTATATACTGTCAAGATGTGAGATGCTGCTATGATAAGTTTGTTTAATGAGGGGTCATCCTGGAGGTTATATTAAATAATTTACTTTCACAATAATACATGTTCATTTACTATGTAAAATATTTGGGACATAACAAAACACTTCAACTGACTTATTTTATATGTTACTAAATTGTGATAGGAAAATGGCAGTGAGATTGAGACTCAAGTTACGCCTGCTGTCGTCGTGAACAAGGTTTCCTCTGTTGTATAATTTCCTTTCGAGATTGTACACTAATATATTCATGTTATTAAGCAACATTAAATGATAATCAAACACACAAATAAAAACGACAAATCTTTTTAACAAGTAAAATCTTAAACCACTATAATCCAATACTAAAGTAATCGTAACAAACTTTCAATTTTAAAGTATTATGGTTCAATATACATTTCAACTTTATTTTTATCAATATAATTTCCTAAAATCTCTTCCTATTTAAATTCTATATGTATCAACTTTAAACCAAATACATTCGCTTAAATTATTTGGTAAAACTGCCTTTCAAAAAAAAAAAAAAAAAAAAAAATTATTTGGTAAAACTTCATTGAACAATATCAGATGGATCATCCTAAGTCATCAAAGGAATATAGCTTGAAGAAGAATAGTTCTCACTTTATTTTCCCTCTGAAGAGCAAGAACCTCTTCAGCAGATGTAGGATCAAGATAGTATATTCTACCATCTGCGTCAGTGCCAGTCCTCTTTGGACTGTTACCTTTAAGGACCACCTTCCAAAGATTATGATCAATGTTGGTAATCCAGTTCTGCATCTGCATTGCCCAGAGTTCATACTCTTCTTTCTTAAGGTAAGGGAATTTTGCATTGCTGTTAGAGAGAGTGAGGTGATGAAGGGATGATGTGTTTTGATTGTGTGTTGTATCTGACTCAGCGTCATATCCAGACATGATGTAAAGTTGTGTTGTTGATGAGTATTTAAAGAATTGATGTTCTCAGTATCAAAGAGACTCTCCCGAGGCTCTGATACCACTTGTTGAATCTATGTATCCTTGATAGATCTTGTAGCTCTCGTTGATCGTTAGCAGTGTCTATGTAATCACAAACACTCTAATAGAGAATCTCCAAAGCTTGTATTCTAATGCGGAAAAACAAATACAAACATAAACAATGAATACTAAGAACGTTTAATCCTCTATGGATTTTTATATATTAATAACTTGTAAACTTGTTCATTACATTGAACATAAACTTGTGTTCCTTTTATAGACAAGGAATCCTAACCTAAACCGTTTCACAAGAAACGTATATTCTATAAACTTTAAATGATATGCATTATCTTTTCCTAATATTACTCATGCATATCCTAACTACATTACATAATGCGCAGTTTAACTATATCGGCAGAAACTAAATATGCTGAAACTATGTCTTCAGCAGTATCACATCTTCAGCAGAATCTGTGTCTTCAGCAGATTCCTTCAACAGTAACCATCAGTAGAATTCTCACTTAGCAGAATTCCCAACAAATACCTATGAAATAACACTTAATTAGTTACACCGTTAAGCATACTTTGGTCCAATATGAGTAATCTCTTGGTGTTGTTTGCACCACTATGCCTTCTTACTGGACTATGTACATTTCGATGATAATTCACTATCGTCCATTTCTTTGGCAGACTTGCCGCATTTTTTGCTAGCAAGGTACCACCAACCATCTTCCTTATGGATCTTGTGTATTTTTGCATACACAATAGCTTGAACTTCCTGATTAGTGTATTGTAAATGATAAATTAACCACCACACCTTCTTACTAGACTTTGGACGTTTCGATAAAGATTCACTATCGCCCATTTCTTTGGCAGACTTGCCACATTTTTTGCATGCAAGGTACCACCAACCATCTTCCCTATGGATCTTGTGTATTTTTGCATACACAATATCTTGAAATTCCTGTTTAGTATATTGTAAAGGATAGATTATCTTTACAATATACTAAACTATCTATCCTTTACAATATACTAAACAGGAAGTTCAAGCTATTGTGTATGCAAAAATACACAAGATCCATAGGGAAGATGGTTGGTGGTACCTTGCTTGCAAAAGATGCGGCAAGTCTGCCATAGAAATGGACGATAGTAAATCTTCATCGAAACGTCCAAAGTTCGGCAAGAAAGTGTGGTGGTTAATTTATCCTTTACAATATACTAAACAGGAAGTTCAAGCTATTGTGTATGCAAAAATTCACAAGATTCATATGGAAGATGGTTGGTGGTACCTTGTTTGCAAAAAAATACGGCAAGTTTGGCCAAAAAAAATGGACGATAGTGAATTATCATCGAAACGTCCTAAGTCCAGTAAGAAGGTGTGGGTGTCATCGACGACACATGCTCAGCCTCACTGTTGCTTTATGAGGATTTGATTTTGAAGTTGGTTGACATACCATGTTACAAGCTAAGAGAAGTATGGAGATGAATCTGATGACATATTCCCAAACGAATTAAAGTCCATTGTTGGAAAGAAGTTTTTGTTCCAATGATCTATTCTAACTTCAATATCACCAACAACGCACATCTATATACTGTCAAGATGTGAGATGCTGCTATGATAAGTTTGTTTAATGAGGGGTCATCCTGGAGGTTATATTAAATAATTTACTTTCACAATAATACATGTTCATTTACTATGTAAAATATTTGGGACATAACAAAACACTTCAACTGACTTATTTATATGTTACTAAATTGTGATAGGAAAATGGCAGTGAGATTGAGACTCAAGTTACGCCTGCTGTCGTCGTGAGCAAGGTTTCCTCTGTTGTATAATTTCCTTTCGAGATTGTACACTAATATATTCATGTTATTAAGCAACATTAAATGATAATCAAACACACAAATAAAAACGACAAATCTTTTTAACAAGTAAAATCTTAAACCACTATAATCCAATACTAAAGTAATCGTAACAAACTTTCAATTTTAAAGTATTATGGTTCAATATACATTTCAACTTTATTTTTATCAACATAATTTCCTAAAATCTCTTCCTATTTAAAGTCTATATGTATCAACTTTAAACCAAATACATTCGCTTAAATTATTTGGTAAAACTTCATTGAACAATATCAGATGGATCATCCTAAGTCATCAAAGGTAAAGAAACTTTTATCTCTATAGTTTATATATTTTTCATTATTATACCTACATCGTGTGTGTGTACGTTAATACATCGTTATAACATTCGTACGTTTTATTCTAACCAGCAAGAAGTTGACTCAATCACCAAATGATTTTTGGATGGAAGATCCACCTGTCATCATCATATCATATAATGAATTGGTATGAGTTACATTACTTACTAAATGAATATTAGCAAATCCATTATGTTTAAAATATATTACTAATGTGTTTTTCTTGATAGGAATCTAGTGATTGAAAGCCGAATTAGGTTTAAGCGCAAAAAAAACTCTACAAAATCTTGCAGTTCAAAAAGACCTACTTATAGTCTTATTGATGAACCTAAAGTGATTTTAAAGGTGTTGATAACATAGTTGATGATGAAGCTAAGGATGATTTACAAGATACCGGGAATTTCTTGATGAATCTATTGATATACATCGTTTAGAAGACTTTGTTGATGATGAAGCTGTCGTCGAGGAACCTACCGATGAGTACGATTACTCGGACAGTTTCATTGATGATGAAACTTTAGATCGATATGGAACTACCTAACACGATTCTCATAGCGACATTTGAGATTATTATCAATAAGTAATTCATATGTCCTTAATAAGAATATGATAAAAGTTTTTAGCATAAGTAGTTTTCTATTATGTTTTTTATATTAAAGTTGTTTGTTCAATCAATATTACTTTTAAAATCCTTAAATGTATAGTGCTGTTTCAGATTTGAAGTTCTAATGTTTTATACATACTGCAGAATGCATCCATATAGACCATGGGCCAATCGATTAGAGCAAAGGGAGTGGTAACGTAAAACCTGTATTATGGTCTACCTGGCATGAGTTAATTCGCGTTAACCATTCCGACCATGGCTGCGTTGTTGCCGCATTAAACAAGGATTGAAACACTGTTTATTTTTATTTTTTTTCTATTTTAGTTTCTGATCTAGATTTCACTGAAAAATAACCTACCAAACTATACTTTAAATAAGGATTAAAACATACTACAATTTTGCATAATAAGCAAACACCAAAAAATTGACCAAATAAGCTCACTGAAGCGCCCAAAAAACAAATTAAAATAAACTACGACATTCGTCCAAGTGCTCTTAAATAATGCAACCCATTACACTCGAGAGTTCATTTTGCTAAAAGGTCCAACAAATGCCTTCCCAACTCAAAGGGAAGAAACAAGATTTGTATAAGTTTAGCTATAAGGGTTTTCTCATAATACAAAGTTAACATTATTACAACCATTTCTGCAAAATTAGATCAAGACAGTATAAATAAGGCTAACCTGTCGAATTATTATTGATGGTGTTTCTTTAAATTTGTAGTGATCGTTTCTAACTGACATTGTGGTACGAATCGATGATGGCATCAGCAAGATACTCACATTTTGCAGCAGATAAACCAGCTAATGATATTCTTCCATCTTTTGTCATGTAAACATGCCATTTATCAGTCATGTTATCGCTCTGCAAAACAAGGAAAACCATACATATAAGAACATTTCCCCAAAACCGTCTCTATGATATTAATGTGGATCCAAGAGATTGTCATTCTTTTGGTCACTATATAATGTTATTTAGACATTCACAATTCTGAGTAAACTAAAAGCTACTCCATCCAATGTGCTTGTTTTCTTTGATAAATGAACCTCGTTCTTGCAAACATAACACATCACATAAATAATGATTTTGACTACTTATGTGCAAGAAAACGGAGTCACACTTGTTAAACTATATAGTGATAGACAAACATTGCACTCGTCATGGCAGAAAAAGTGTAGTTATAAGTAGACAAATGTTATATTTTTAATACAAATCACAGCATACAAATTTGCAAATACACTTTTCTAGAAAGTGGAAGTCTATGGAGGATATGTCATATATGTTTATAGGCCAAGTCTTTGACCTGCTCTTGGTAATGGTCCATACATCCCAAAAAAGTTGAACTTTCGACTTGACGTATGCTTTAATCAACATCTTCAAATATTGATAAACGGTCAAAAATAGCCCACAACATGGACAAAATAAATATAAAAAACTATGAACCAAAGAGCATTTTTAAGAAAACAAAAAAGTTACATATGAATGTAGAGTTACTGAAAACGAAGCAACATTGTTATAATGAAAAATTGGAAGATAAAATATTTGCACTTATTTAATAAGGAGGAGCGTGAATACCGCGTAAAGCTACACAGGTAAATTAAGGAGTTTTATTTTAGGTATTGCTAATTGCCGAACCCTCTTGTCTCACAGTTGACAGAATGTGAGTCAGGTCAGGTTGGCCTGAGAAACTTCTTGCCCGTTCAGTCATTACATTATTTCAGTCATAATCCAAAAAGTTTAGATAAAATTATCTAGGAACCATAAAGCATAGCATACGCTATGGGAAACTTTCAACCCGTTCACCATTGACCTACTTATTTTTAGCTAGATATTTTAAACTAGTTTGGGGCGTTAGACAAAAACATGACCCAAATCAACTTACTCATTAGTGGGATCCAATGGCTACCTCTAGGTAAGACTTACGAAGCGACATTTTGGTTACAGAACATTACCTGAGCTTTGTTCAGACCCGTGAAAGAAAACATGCCGATCTGCTTAAGAACGAAAGACCAGTCTTTTCCGCTCTTATCCTTTGCTGAGAGGTTATTATATAGCTTTTGTCTCACGCTTTTGATCCTTCCGGCCATCATTTCCATTTCATCTTTCCACTCGTTAAAGAAATCTGGATTTCCTACAACATTAGCAACAATTCGGGCCCCATGAACAGGAGGGTTTGAGTACATTGGCCTGGCAATTCTTTTCAACTGGCTCTTCACTCTGTATATAAAATTTTATTTAAACTTATGTTAGCTCAGTTGTATGCTGATTATGTTTCTAAGGTTCAAGTATCATAGAACTGGATAAAGAAAATTCAAGTACAAAATAATATCTTTAATAATATAGATAACTGGAGTTTGAGAGTATGATAGTATGATACAGCCGTCACTAAGCAGTTCCTATTAAGATGACCCATGAAATTGCAATATTTGCTTGCTTGTTGGTCAATACAAAGAAACGGATGTTTTTTTAACTCTACAAGTTGTACATGTTTTTTTCATTATTAAAGAAATTTTTTCAAGGCATTTAGAGTTAAAAAGAATCAAGTGAACAATGGTCACTTGTAATATCTTACAAATTAATCTAATCCTAAATTTCAGTTTCATCATGGAGATTGTGGTTTTCTTTCAAGCAGTCAAAATTTATTTGACTAGAAAATGTACAGAGATGGTATAATCCAACCAACAAAAACTACAACGACTATAAGTGATGAATGAGATACGTATCTAGTATTATATGACATAAATGCAGCAAATGAATGTAATATATATTTTGTAAGTTTCATACCTCACAGCTGCTTCAGCAGATGAGCAAAGAACATTAATTGCCCCAACCCTTTCCGCATAGAGACCTAAGTTTTTACTATATGATTGTGCACATAGAAGCTCCATTCCACGGGCAGCAAACAGTCTCACAGAAGACGCATCTTCATCGAGACTTCCACTCGCAAATCCCTGCATAATAACATTATATACGTTTCTTGTCAATGTTGATGTGGAAAAAAGAGTTTATCCAACACTTGAAAGTCAAGTGTGGACCTTTTTCTATGGAAGGATATATGAATTTTAAGACTGTCCAATCATAGTTTTGGACGTTGTTATTATAGTTACAGGATCAACTGTTGCACACTTTGTAAATATATACAGCCTTAAGTCCTTAACTACTTGATTTAAGATGCATTACTTTCAAGGAATCAAAACTTGACTGAAACACATGCAGGGAATTATGTAATCAACAATTGAATGAAAGGACGGTGATAACGTAAAAAAGGGAAGAATGTAAAGGAGAAGAGAAAAACCTGATAAGCAACATCGAAGAATGGAATATGGTTCTTCTCTTGAATGACATCAGCAATTTTCTCCCATTGTTCAGGAGTTGGATCAATGCCGGTTGGGTTGTGAGCGCAGCCATGAAGAAGTATAAATGATCCTTCAGGAGCTTCCTGGCAATGATAAATTTATCGTTAATTCCAGATACTGGTATCAAAAGTAAACTACAGGAAACGGAAACTCCCATGACAAACAGCACAATTACTTTTTATGATGAATATGTATGCATTTACAAACAATTATCGAGACAAGAAAGGTACTTTTATGTCTGCAATCATCCCCTCAAAGTCTAGACCGACTGTTTTCGGATCATAGTATCGATACTCAGACCAAGGAACTCTAGCATCATTGAAAATATTCTTGTGATTACCTGCACACATGATTGTTTTGCAACAATTAATCAATTTTCCTACATAAAATAACTAAAAACATAAACTGAACACGTGTTAGAATCTGTACCCCAAGTTGGAGCTGATATAAGAACTTTAGCTCCAGGGAAGTAACGCTCAATCAGTGCTGCAGCAACACGAAGGGACCCAGTGCCTGATAGACCTTGAATGGTCGCAACCTGCATTGTATGTCTCATTAATTAGATAATGTTTGAATCCTACTTAATTTTAATTAAAAAGAAAAGAAAGCTTACTCTTTGTTCATGAAGAACAGGATTATCTGCGCCAAACAACAACTCAGCAGTTGCTTTGTTGAATGCAGCCAAACCTTCGATTGGAAGATACTGCATAAGTTAAATCAGGTAAAAACAAACAGTTACATAAAAGCAGTAGTTCCTGTCAATAAACTTGTTCGAGCATCAACACGTACCTCTTTGTTCTCTCCCCTTTCAAGCATAAGATTCTCAGCCTACAACATAATATTTTAGCATTATTATAACAAACAGCAAAAGTAAATACCAATTTCAGTTAAGGGAGATTTACTTACCTTTTTGACAACTTTAAGCACATATGGCTGAAGTTCTTCAGTACGATAAGCACCAACACCAAGGTTGAGCTTCATGTCACTTGTGTCAGCTTTGAATGCTTCTGATACTCCAAGAATAGGATCTGGGGGAGCCATCGTTATGTTATCGAATCGGGAAGCGTTGACAGCTACAGCCATGGTTACTCGACCATGAGACTGCAATAATAATATAGAACTAATAATCAGATCAAATGAAACTAGCCCGGAACATGGTCAAAAAGGTTGCTGGCACTTTCTAGCCAAACTATTAATTTGTGGATTGCAATTTCTGTCACGCGTTATATGAGCAGTCTTTGATGCTAAGTCTAATTCTTAGCATAAAACTTAATCAGCCAACAACATGACATTCGAATAAATATATGGACTGAGCTTAAGGAACATAAAAGGGGAGAACTTTTCTTCGTATTTATAACTTTTTCCAGCATACACGTTCTTCCAAAATACGAAGCCGTGGATGAGTAATTATGTAAGATACAAGTATATATACCTTTGTTTTCATAGAAAGAGGTTGCTTTTCCTTTCCAAAGAAAGCGCTTCCTGGCTTCAGTTTGTCCTGATCAATCAACAAAAGAATCGAGATTAATCTTCTACAACTTCTTTTCCAAAAATTTGAACCATGAAACAGATACTAATCAACAATACCTTGCACTTGTCTTGGAACGACATAGCAGCGGACGGAGAGACAGACGGGAAGGACATCATAGACGAAGCCATCTGAATCAAATACAGAAGAAAACTGAGATCACCAAATTGTAACTTTAAATAATCTCACATAAAAAACGGAGTTTAAAAAAGTAGAACCAAGTTGAGATTCTTATCATTATTCATAAGACATTGAAAATGTTTGGGACTGCGTTTCTTACTAATTTCATAATTAATGTCTTTTCAAAAACACAAATAATCAGAAAATAGTATTTGGCAAACCATTATAAACTAGCGATCGACAAAGCAGTTTCGAGAACACGGTTGTGCAAACGCATTCCAAAACAACCAAATGTGTATCGACTTTTCAACTTAATCCATCGCAAATTTCAATCCTAAATAACCAAACATTATATAAAACTCAAACACGACACGTTGTTCTATGATCTGGGCATCTGAATAGTACATCAAAAAAATACTTGTACCTTAAGTTACAAGTATAGCAATGCAAGTACCAGATACCATATCATGTGATTTATCTACCACATATTTTAAACAACTAAACCATAGTGATCAAAGCATATATTCATATACAACTACTTATCAGATAAATCAAATCATGAAAAATGATCAGATAATCAGTAGAAATGTAAAAACTAACTGTGTAAAACCTTAGTAACAATTGGATAATATATAAATGTAAGCGATATATACAAAATATGTAACATGTATAAGAAAGAGTGAGAGCTTGCCTGTCTGTGTGTGTGTGTGTGTGTTTTGTGTTTTGAGGAGAAGAAGGGGGTTTATGTTATTAGGCTAGCGATGCAATCGAGATGGAACACTTTGGTTTGATAATGCAAATCGTACTTTACTGTTTTTTTATATCTCATCCTGATTTTGTTTATTATTATTTTTTTAATTATAATTATTTATTTAAATTAAAATAATCAAATTTCTCTTATTATTTGAGATTTCTTATTGGCAAGCACTTTTTATTATTGAGAAAAAAGTAAAAGTATTATTTATTAGTGTGAACCGATAAACCGGACCCAAACCGAAATATCACACCCAATTAACAAACCGATANAAATAAATATATAGACTGAGCTTAGGGAACATAAAAGGTGAGAACTTTCTATTACAACTTTTTCTAGCATACACATTCTTCCAAAATACGAAGGCGTGGATGAGTAACTATGTAAAACACAAGTATATATAATTATATATACAAACCTTTGTTTTCATAGAAAGGGGTTGTTTTTCCTTTCCAAAGAAAGCGCTTCCCGGCTTCAGTTTGTCCTGATCAATCAACAAAAGAATCGAGATTAATCTTATACAACTTCTTTTAAAAAATTTGAACCATGAAACAGATACTACCCGACACTACCTTGCACTTGTCTTGGAAAGACAGAGCAGCGGACGGAGAGACAGACGGGAATGACATCATCGACGAAGCCATCTGAATCAAATACAGAAGAAAACAGAGGTCACCCAATTGTAACTTTAAATAATCTCACAGAAAAAAAAACGGAGTTTGAAAAAGTAGAATCAAGTCAGATTCTTATCATTATTCATAAGACATTGAAAATGTTTGGGACTGCGTTTCTTACTAATTTCATAATTAATGTCTTTTCAAAAACACAAATAATCAGAAAATAGTATTTGGCAAACCATTATAAACTAGCGATCGACAAAGCAGTTTCGAGAACACGGTTTTGCAAACGCATTCCAAAACAACCAAATGTGTATCGACTTTTCAACTTAATCCAACAAAAATTTTCAATCCTAAATAACCAAACATTATATAAAACTTAAACATGACACGTAGTTTTATGATCTTCATAGCATCTGAATATTACATCAAAGTACTTGTACCTTAAGTTACAAGTATAGCAATGCAAGTACCAGATACCATATCATGTGATTATCAACCACATATATTTTAAACAACTAAACCATAGTGATCAAAGCATATATTCATATACAACTACTTATCAGATAAAAATCAAATCATGAAAAATGATCAGATAATCAGTAGAAATATAAAAACTAACTGTGTAAAACCTTAGTAACAATTGGATAATATATAAATGTAAGCGATATATAAAAAATATGTAACATGTATAAGAAAGAGTGAGAGCTTGCCTGTCTGTGTGTGTGTGTGTGTGTGTGTGTGTTTTGTGTTTTGAGGAGAAGAAGGGGGTTTATGTTAGGCTAGCGATGCAATCGAGATGGAACACTTTGGTTTGATAATGCAAATCGTACTTTACTGTTTTTTTATATCTCATCCGGATTTTGTTTATTTATTTATTTATTTTATTATAATTATTTGTTTAAATCTTTTATATAATAAAAGAATTCCATCATTTCGGAGTTTTTTTTAAAACCCTCATCATTTTATATAATAAAAGAATTACATCATTTCGGAGTGTTTTTGTAAAACCCTTCTCATTGAAAAAAAAATTAGACCAATAGGAGAGCTTAATTTTGCCACGTAGGCGAAATCAAGCAATATGATTGGTCAATAGAAAGTCAAAATTAAATTGATTTTTGTCAAACTTAATAAATTTTGTGGAGAAATTTGTTTAAGAAAAAAAATATATAAAAATATAGGTGTCAAATTTATGAAAACAAAAAATTAAAAAAATAGGAAGTAATTAATAAAACTTTAGTGATTGAATTTTAAATAAATTATATGGAGCTAAGTGTAAAATTACAAGTTTCCATATTTTTTTAATAACTTTAGAAAACACAAATAACCCTTACACTTTATACCCCTTATACTTTATAATATTAACTTTGTTTAAAATTACACGAGTATTAGTTTTTAGACTTTCATCCATTAGAATATTTTTTTAAATAAGGACTCATGTTATTCTATATGCGTATACGGGTTTGAATATTAAATACGGCTAAATTATTAGTAACATGAATATAAATATCAAATGGTAAGCACGAGTTACTGTGATATGAAAATAAATATACGCGATTCTACTTATAACAACGACTCATGAAATTGGTATTTAAAATTTATATATGAATATCCATAAAAACATTGTAAATACTTTACGGAGCATATTTTAACTTCATTAACGCTCATTATGTGCTACTAAATTCGCACATTTTATAAAACATGATATCAATAGTTAAAGTTAAACAATAACATCAACATCAACCTCAGCATGTCTGTCAGTTATAAACGTTATACAAAGCTAATTTACTCATTTTGACAAGTGATATGCTCTATTAGGCTGCACCTTCTATTTTTTATTACTTTAGCGAAAAGTGTATTGTGCGCGTTGTTAAGTCCAAAAGAAATTAAGGAAAAAAAAGTGGACGTTTTTTGCCAATATTTTGAGTATTAGCTGATTGATGTTTCTTTCAGGATGTTTTATATACCAGTTGGTCCTTATGCGTTGTTTATTCGAACTTGACACATTAGCAGACTAGGAATACAAGTTCATCACCAAGTATGCTAAAATAGGAACCATAAAAACCCCCGAAACTACACCTGATGCATCAAATACGGAAGGTTACTTAGAACATATATTTGATATAATAATTTGTTTATATGGTATATGTGTTTATTGAATTTTAAAATCAAGTTGTCTCTTGAATTTTCGTATACTTAAACGGCTAACTCACATAATCCCAACTTAACATTATATAAATGCCTTTGTCTTAGGCACTGATATGTGTTGCATTAACCTTATTCCTAAGTTGCAACAAAAAAACAAATCTCACAAGTATTTGATGAGTTAATTGCTTTTGAATTTGTTGTAATATAGAATAATGATGATCTAGAAAGAGATGTAACTAATATGTCTCATTCACTTGAAAATCTGCTCCGAAAAGAATGAGTTGGTTTACTAAAGTAGGACTTGCTTAAGTTATTGGAGTTTGGGACTGTTATTTTCTACTAATTATACTAAGTTTTTAAAGGGTTTTGAGACCGTCTTAATAGTTAGATTTAGTGCTGATTAGGATTGTTTTAATGGCTGTCTTTATAGTTATTCAAGGTGTTTGGGACTGTTTTTAATAGCTGAATTGATGGGTGCTTGAAACTGCTTTGATAGCTGAATTCAAGGGTGTTTGAGACTATTTCAATTGCAAATTTCAGGGGTGCTTGGAACTGTAATAATAGCCGAATACAGGGGTGTTCCGACTATTTTTAATAGGCATTGTTATTGCAAAATAAATTTGACTTATACTAAATTAATAGATGTAAATTTCAAAACATTTAAGACAATATATTTGATATTAAATACATGATAAAAATTTTATGTCAAACCCCGTGCGTGCACGGGTATTATAACTAGTTAAATTAACTAAACTTCTCTTATTATTTAAGATTTCTTATTGGCAAACACTTTTTATTGAGAAAAAAGTAAAAGTATTCGCATTTATTAGTGTCAACAAATAAACCGGACCCAAACCGAAATATCGTACCCAATTAACAAACCGATGAGATGGTTTTGAATTTAGCAAAACCGAATACTTGGTTCAGTTTTTGGTTTCATACGAAAAACCGAATTAGAAAAACCGTACCGCTTCACTTTTTGTATATCCTGTCATATTGTTTTAAGTATATAATTTGATTTTATAATTAAATTTAAAGATTTGAGTATACACTTTTAGCTAAAAGAACGATTGTGTTGTTTATTATTTATAAACCTAAATTTAAACCATTTTTTGGTATTATATCCAATTTTTTCAATAAATAGTGATCTCTAAGAAAAACACGAACACTTGCATTCTATATTTAACACAAAAAAGGCAAGGTTATGTTAGCTCAGACGAGGCAACACATCATTGTAACAATGGAGTAGATTCAGGGTTATTGTATGCATGTCTATACCTGAACGGTTTTACCGTTGCACATTTGTTGCCTCATAGGGTTAAGTTTGAAATAGGGGCACCAAGTTGAATACTCTTAGGTTCACAGGTTTGTAGCCTAATAGGCGCCTACTCAAAATAGGGACACCGAGAAACTCAAAAGGCCATTGTAGCACAAACAGAAACATTCAGGATTTGCGACTTGAATTCCATTGATAGCAGTAGAATTATAAAGGCCAATGTATAACGAAAGTGGATAGCCAGAAATATTTCGAAACCTGAACCAACAGATTTTTGCTACATATTAATTGACAAGCATGTGTGACTGATAAATCTACATTAGCAGCTATTTATAGTTTCTGACTGTATAAAGTGGAAAACAACTTATTTTTTAATAAAACTTTGTCGATTCAGGGAGATGCCATTCAAGCAAACATGGATGTTCGGGGTATGCAGTATTCTGACGATTTGCTAGAGCTCAATGTTGCGTACAGGATTTCACAGTTCACCTGCAGGGAAACAAATCCTTGGAAATAAACTTTGCCAAATCAAACATAGCTAACCTTTGGAAAGCATACAGACTTTCACAAGATATCAAATGATGGATTTCCAGACTATTATTTAAGGTTTGCAGCATATAATGAGCTGGAATCAAAAGCTGATGTTAAGAATGTTGTCCTTACAGGTATCGCAAAACATTAGCTACACTATATGCAAAAAGTATATATGTAACTCTCATGTCTACATTTGCATATTACATTGGATGTGTGCTTAGAATTGGAGAGACTTTAATTTCGAAGGACCCTACCAGGAGGCAGGAGCAGAGTAGTGATGAGGATTATTGACATCCAAAATATGAAGTAAGTATTGTCATCATTTTTAAAATTGCCACATATACGTCAGAGTTTATGACAAGAATTTGTGCCCTTTGTAGTGGCAATACTGTAGGGTTCTGTACGTGGAACGATATGGCTGCAAATTTCAATATGCAAACATATGAAATAATGGAAAGCCAGCAATGATAGCAGTCAGTTCATATCGTGTTACAAAATATAGAGGTTGATGTGTGGAATGGTTGTACCACAATAATTTTTACAACCCTCATAGATAGTGTACCTAATCGTTGTAGTGTAGTATAGGCAAGACATAATGGATAGACACACACCTCATAACCCATAAAGTAGGGGGTATGTATAACCTTACAACCAAACGTTGTGAGACCTCATAACATATTAGCTTACCCCTGGCAACTATACAAGTGTTGCGAGGGTACTTGGTCTCACAGCAACACAACGTGTGTACAACATACCCTTATACTATTAATGTTTACATAGAAGACCATATTTTATGATTTACACTTTTATGTGTTCTAACAAACATCTTTTGAACTTCACAATGTTAACACTAAGCTTGAATCTACCGATTATAATTTCATTTAATCGATTTTCAAGTGATTGAAAGTCTTCAACCCGGGTATAACAAACAAAACCGAACCTTTTATCAGTTTTACTCACCTTCTACCCACATGCACATAGACTATCTTACCACATTGTGCGAATAGTTCACATAAATCGACGTGACCCACATTGACACGAAAGTTTGTGAAGAAATGACTGATCACATTCTTGCGAGGGTTGCTTCTTTTCTTCCGCTTCATATTCTCCGGCGTCTTCTGATTTTACTCCATCTTGGTTACCTTCCGTCATATTGGGGTGGTGAGACAACAGTACCTTTTATATATGTTACCTCGCGCGAAATAAAAAAAGGGATAATTCCAAAAATGACAAAGTTGCTCAATCNTTTTGGGCAACTGGGGCAACTGGTCAAAATAAGAATATTCAAATCAAAGGTCAAAAATCCCCATCGATTTGGCAACTTGGTCATTTTTAGAATTATCCCATAAAAAACTATGCATTTTATACAATCGGTCACAAACCACAACTCGTAGTCAGAGTGTTTTTGGTGACCATGCTATTCTAAAAAGATAATTAACAAAGTATGTACTCTCAGAATTAATTAACATAAATAATTTCTTTTTTGATAAATTACAAAATCTTTTGAAAGTTGATTGATTAGAACCCGTCGTCCTTGTCTGCACCAATGCCTAAGTCTCCTTCATCCTCGTCATTATTTGCCGAGGAATGAGATCCACTCAAGTTGAGAGGATTAACTTGACTCAAGTTGGGATATTATGAGCCATTGGATTTGATCCAATGGCTCAAATAAAAAGAACTTCTTTTGATTTGAACCATTGGATCAAATCCAATGGCTCACAATCATGCAACTTGAGTCAAGTTGATCCTCTCAACTTGAGAGGATCTCATTCCAATTGCCGACTCCAAAGTCATCACTCGATGGAATGTTTTATGTGTTCTTTTGATGATTCCAACATTAACAAAATTAAGCATCCTAAATTACTATGTCCGTACTAATTCGCAACCAAGGAACAATATGACAGAGTAATTATCGCAAAGTCACATGAAAATATCCTACATGTGCATCGATTCGCTCAAATGTATCAAAATTGTTGTGAAGGAAGTCAATCGAACCAACACTTAACAACATCATTTGCCTAATCGGAATGGTATATTTTCTTTTTCTCTCCGAGCGATGGACGTCAGATTCATTTAGTACATCATCAGCTTATCCACGGCTGAGTCTGCAATGACGACAACGTTGGAAATGAGGACCATCTCTGATTTTTTTTGAACGGCTAATAATATATAAAAAAGACTTCTAGCGAGAAACTAGAAGCCCAAAAAACCAAAACGAGTCTATAATTACAAGCAACAGACTAAACAAAAAACTAACAAAACATAGAGCCAAACCAACAAATGGGATTTGGCATAAAAAAAGACGCGTAGCATCCACCAAAAGAAGCAAATAACATCAACTTAAAGCATTACTCGAAACCATTAAGGGGGAATTGAGCCAATCGATCCAACTGCAAGACATACGCCCTCTATGATGAAGCCAAGAGAAGGTAAAAGACCAAATGTTATCGTAAATGACATTTCTCTTAATAGGATCTTGACCAAAAACGATGCTATTACGGAACCTCCAGAGCCACCACAAAGAAGCCACAAAAATAACATATAAACGTCTCTTCCTCTCTTTAGACGCATGCCAAGAATCAAACCATGCCTTCCATTAATCAAATGAAGCACAGAAATGGAAAGAAATGTCACACCAATTACGAACTAAGTTCCAAACGTCTTTAGCAATATCACAGCCGAAAAAGATGTGATTTGAAGACTCCACATTAGCATTACATGAAGGACATCCAATAGAAGGAATATCAATCCCGCGAGAGGAAAGATTAAGCCGATGAGGGAGACGATTAAGCATGAAGCGCCACATAAAAATATTAACCTTACAAGGAATGGATTTGTCCCACTGTGTTGCATTGTCCAAAGCAGGAATGAGATGAAAGTCAATATGATGCCGAGTAGAACTAACAGAAAATGAACCATCATTTGCTAAAGACCAGTAGCAAACATCTCGATCCGAAGATAAATCAATGGGACCAATTTCATTGATAATATCAGAAATATAAGTAGAGTTACGAGCTCCCATAAAGGAGCGAGACCAATTCCACGTCCACTGATTGTCTATGAAACGATCCGATATGAGGCAGTCCTTATCTCGTTCAAGCCGAAAAAGTCTGTTATAACGAAGGTATAAAGGAGAATTATCGGTCCAAATATCTTTCCAAAATCAAATTAAAGAACCATAACCTACCCGAAACCTAATTGAATCACCAGGAAGAATCGCATTCGAATGAAGATAATTAGATGATCCTACAATCAAATACCATTCGAAGAAGAGTCAAATAAACCAAAACCACCTTCTGGACCATGAAGAGCTTTAACAACTTTAACCCATAGAGCATTTGCATTAGAAATCATCCTCCAGCACCATTTTTGAAGAAGGGCTAAATTAAACGATTTCAAACTTCCAATGCCAAGCCCTCCTTTGTCACGAGAAGCTAGAACAATAAGCCATTTAACCCAAGCTAATTTGCGGGAGTCATGAGTGCCTCCCCAAAAGAAAGAGGCACGCTTTTTTTCAAGCAGCTTCAAGACGGAATTCGGCGCCTTGAAAATAGAAAGGTAGAAAACCACAAGGCTTCCAAGAACTGATTTTATTAAAATGAGACACCCTCCAATAGAAAGAAGGTTGGCTTTCCATTTCGATAATCTAGCATCAAATCGATGAAGAAGGATCTTCTAGTTAACCGAGAGATTCATGTTAGCTCCAATAGGTAATCCAAGGTAAACAAAAGGGAAGGAGCCCGGAGAGCATCCAGTATTGTTTGCCATAGAATGAACCTCATTATTAGAAACAACAACACCATAAATATTCGATTTATGGATGTTGATTTTAAGACCCAAAGCAAGATAAAACACATGAAGAATACGAATAATATTATCCATATCGAGAGAGTTCCATTCCGTAGTGATAACAACGTCGTCACCATAAAAAATATGGGATAATGTAATATCTGAAGAGCCAATTTTGATACCATGAATCAAACCAGAATGGGATGCTTCCATAAGAGACATATGAAGCCCTTCCATAACAATGATGAATAACAAGGGAGATAACGGGTCTCCTTGCCTTAATCCGCGTTTGACCGAAAATTCATAAGTAGGGCTTCCATTAACCAAGATAGAAGTCCTGGAAGATTCCAAACATGCTTTAATTCAAGACCTCCAAGTGAGACCAAAACCAAGTTTGTGAAGAACGAAATCAAGATATTTCCAACTGACGGAATCAAAAGCCTTTTCAAAATCAACTTTAAAAATGAGCATTTTTTTTCCCGTTTTTGTACCAGTCGATCATCTCGCTAAGCATAAGAGGACCATCAAGAATTTGTCTACCCGAAATAAAAGCAGATTGCTCCTGACTAACAATTTTGTCCACCACTTTGGCCAGACGGTTGGCTAAGATTTTGGCGATGATCTTATAATGAATGTTGATAAGAGAAATGGGGCGATAATCTTTGACGTGAATAGGGTTGCTAACCTTTGGGATGAGAGTGATGAAGGAAGAATTAGAGCCCAACGGCATCTTCTTCGTTTCAAGAAAATTGGTCACAAACTCCATAATGTCATGCTTTAAAATCTCCCAATAACGTTTAATGAAACCAAATGTAAAGCCATCAAGTCCAGGTGCTTTATCGTTTCCACAATTCCAAACAACAGATTTGATTTCTTCCAAAGAAACGTCCTTTTCCAGAATATTGTGATCCGAGGAATTAAGGTTAGAAGGAAACATAATGGAAGGAAAATCAGTTAAAGAATCGTGAAGATCGAACTTCTCTTTGAAAAAGTTCAAAAACATATTTTTGACATGTATCGGATCAGTGATCCATGTACCATCACACATGAGCCTGATAATCGTAATCGTGGAGAATGGAGACTATCAGACATTGGCAATGATAACTAATTATTCATAAGCTTTTGATTTTGTAGGAGAAAAAGAAATAGCTAAGTATTACTCCGTATATTAATTAAATCAAAAATGATAGATGGGCCTATAAATAGGTCTAACCGTGGACCTACCGCATTAATAACTTGTACATTAAATGTACAAGTTATTAATGCGGTAGGTCCACGGTTAAATTTAGAGATACATACTTTCTTAAATAAAATTTTAAAATTATCAATGTTGCAAAAATCGTGAATCGGTCCTGAGGCGGTCGAGGGCCGAGTAGCGTTTTTTAGCCGATTAATCGGCCCTAAACCTTGTAATCGCCGATTTCCTTATAAATCTCTCCATGTTCCATGGCTGTTTACCTTGTAATCGGCGATTACAAGGCCGAGTAGGCCGTTTTTTGCAACATTGAAAATATTATGCTCATCTAAAAAACTCGTCGAGACCACACGTTGCTTGACCACGAGGCAGCTGCAATTGTAGTGTCAACCCGCCACAATCACGTCCATGCCGAGCAAACATACCACTCCATGTGCTTAAAGGCTAATGACTTCCTGAAAGACAGGAGTGATAACAATATTAACACAAATAGGCGTATTAGATTTTATTTTTTAGAACGAAAATAGAAGTATATGGTTATCTTGAATAAAAATGTGACAACGATATAAAAGTACTTCGGTAAGAAGGAAAACGAAAATCATATCAAATAACCTAAGCATAACAAAACTAAGAAATTGCTTTTTTATATATTTTTTTTCTTAACTTCTTGTACATGGATTAATACTTTTTAAACAATGACAAATCTTTCCGTAAATCCAAATAAAGTATGTTAGAAACCAATGACTCTTGTTTGAATTATAAAAATGAGAACTGACTACACAAGATCGTTGACATACATTTGTTAGTTTTTAATGTTTTGTTCTTACGGGATGTTCAAAAGAGACCAAATAAATTTATTAAAAGTTAGTTTTTGCTAGTAAAATACGTATATAATGATATAATCGCTGTTGACGTAATTGTTTTTCTAGTAGTTTTCTTAACATCACAAAAGGGAATTATATTATTCTCTTTGAATGTTTCCCCATAAAATCGCAGCATAATTGTAAATTGTCAGTTAAACACCTACTCTAAGCTATAACTGNTTTAATATTCAAACCCGTGTACGTATAGATTAAACTTTTAAATAGTATAACATGAGTTCTTATTTATATTTAACGTACATAGTAAAAAAAAGATATTTTAATAGATGAGAGTTTGAAACTAATATTTATTTTAAAAGTATTTAACGTATATTAAAACTAATTCGTACATTTATAAATTTTGTAAGTTTAATGGATGAAAGTCTCAAACCAATACTAATACTCATGTAATTGTAAACAAAGTTCATATTATATAGTGTAGGGGGTATAAAGTGTAAGGGGTTATTTGTTTATTATTTAAAGTTATAAAAAAAATATGGAGATTTATAATTTTACACTTAAATCCATATAAATATTTACAATTCAACCACTAATGTTTTATTAATTACCTCCTCTTTTTTTAAGTTTTTATTTTTATAAATTTGACACCTATATTTTTATGCGTTTTTTTTCCTCAATCAAATTCTCTACCAAATTTATTAAAGTTTGACAAAAATCAATTCAATTTTGACTTTTTATTGGCCAATCATATTGCTCGATTTCGTCTATGTGTCAAAATCGAGCATTCCTATTGGTCCAATTTTTTTCCACTAAGATTGTTTTGTCAGAAAAACTGCGAAATGATGTAATTCTTTTATTATATAAAAGATTAATTAAATCAAAAATGATAGATGGGCCTAATAAATAGGTCTAACCGTGGACCTACCGCATTAATAACTTGTACTTACAAGTTATTAATGCGGTAGGTCCACGGTTAAATTTAGAGATACATACTTTCTTAAATAAAATTTTAAAATTATCAATGTTGCAAAAATCGTGAATCGGTCCTGAGGCGGTCGAGGACCGAGTAGTGTTTTTAGCCGATTAATCGGCCCTAAACCTTGTAATCGCTGATTAATCGGCCGATTTCCTTGTAAATCTCTCCAGGTTCCTGTGCCGTTTACCTTGTACATGGATTAATACTTTTTAAACAATGACAAATCTTTCCGTAAATCCAAATAAAGTATTTTAGAAACCAATGACTCTTGTTTGAATTATAAAAATGAGAACTGACTACACAAGATCGTTGACATACATTTGTTAGTTTTTAATGTTTTGTTCTTACGGGATGTTCAAAAGAGACCAAATAAATTTATTAAAAGTTAGTTTTTGCTAGTAAAATACGTATATAATGATATAATCGCTGTTGACGTAATTGTTTTTCTAGTAGTTTTCTTAACATCACAAAAGGGAATTATATTATTCTCTTTGAATTTTTCCCCATAAAATCGCAGCATAATTGTAAAGGGATGTGTTATCCCAACCCTCTCTATGGTGTCACATCATAGGTTTTTAGTCAAACCGTGCAACCCGTAAAGCATACCGTACAACCAGGGGATGCATCCAATCATTGGCAAACCCTCCCTATGACAACACACACCACGGTTTTAATGACACTCTGATTTTACAGGAACGATCGAGTTTTGATTTAACGAGATTAACCAGTTTGGTTTATTCGGTTTTAAAGATAGGTTATAACCACCCAATATCCAAACCCAAGTAGATCCTCAGGGGTTGTTTATATTTTTCCTTAGCTAAAGGTCAATATCGGTAACACATTTATATGAGTCTCTTAATTGGAAGGACTCTATAATTTAAGCTTTATAGATATAGACCAACTAAAAAAAATAGTGAGTCTCATTTAAAAAGGAAATATTATTAAATTAGTGGGTCTTAATATTCCTTCCCCATAACTAAAAAAAAAATAATAATAATAATAATTAAAAAAAAAAAAAAAAACACAATCCAAACAACCTGAATCAATTTTCGGGTAGATTGGTTTGTGCCCAAAAAATCCAAAATGGTGAAATAGAAAAGCTGCTATGACACCCTTCATTAGCTTTATAAAAAAGGTACAATTTGCACCGCAACACATAACTATAAGGAAGTGAATGTGTCGATCTTTATTATTCAATAAACCGATACATAAGTACATTAGACTATTCTAGAAACGTGCTTGAGCCCATGATACATATCGACCCATTATACTATCGACTAACACTCCCCNTCCAAACAGCCTGAATCAATTTTCGGGTAGATTGGTTTGTGCCCAAAAAATCCAAAATGGTGAAATAGAAAAGCTGCTATGACACCCTTCATTAGCTTTATAAAAAAGATACAATTTGCACCGCAACACATAACTATAAGGTCGTGAATGTGTCGATCTCTATTATTCAATAAACCGGTACATAATATAGAGTACATTAGACTATTCTAGAAACGTGCTTGAGCCCATGATACATATCGACCCATTATACTATCGACTAACACTCCCCCGTAATTTGAGCGGGAGGACACCGAACACTCAAACCTGACCAGCAGCAACTAAATCTCGAACAAAATGAATATCTATCTTGATATGCTTCGTACATTGATGCTGAACTGGATTAGAGGACAAATACACAGTATTAACATTATCACAATAAACAAGCGTAGCAGACGATAAAGGAGTATGCAACTCACGAAGAATATTCCTCAACAGACAAGTCTCAGCAACAACTTTGGCAACACCACGATACTCTACCTCAACGCTAGAACGAGAAAGCGTGGGCTAATGCATAGAGGACCAAGAAAGTAAGTTGTTGCCAAGAAATACACAATAGCTAAACGCCGATCTCCGAGCAGTAGGGCAACCCGCCCAATCCGCATCCAAATAAGCAACCAAAGATGTAGTAGATGACGAAAACAACTGTAAGCCATGATCTAAAGTACCACGAACATATCTCAAAATCAGCTTAAGAACCATGAATGTCCCTAAGATCATGCATATATATACAAACCTGCTGCACGACATAAGAAATATCTTGACGAGTAAAAGTAATATGCTGAAAACCCGCAAGACTCCGATATAATGTCGGATCAGAGACCGGATCACCATCATCACCCTGTTTAGACTCAGTATCCACAGGAGTCCGATTGGTATGGCAGTGAACCATATGAGCCCGCTCAAGAATCTCAACAACATACTTACGCTGAGATAAGAACATCCCGAAAAATCCCGTGTAACAGAAATACCCAGAAAGTAATTAAGCGAAACATGATCTATCATAGAAAACTCCTGATGTAATGAAGCAATAATCCGCTTTAACAAAGCTCAGAAGAAGCGTGAGAACAATATCATCAACATATAATAGTAAATAAGCAGTGTCAGTCCCCTGTCGGTAAATAAATAATTAGGAGTCACATCGACTGTGAGCAAACCCAACTCGAGTAATAAAGGATAAAAGGCAGTGACAAGGGTTTGACAGGGTGGCTTAAGGGAGGCGGCTCAACGTAGCCACCTAGGTCTAAGGATCAGACCCGCTCCGATACCATGTAAGGTTGTGAATGTGTCGATCTCCGTTATTCAATAAACCGATACATAATATAGAGTACATTAGACTACTCTAGAAATAGGCTTGAGCTCATGATACATATCGACCCATCATATTATCGACTAGGACTGTAAACGAATAGGTAGAACACGAACGGAGCGTTGTTCATGTTCGTTCGTTTAATTTTAACTGAACAAATAAACATACACGAACTCTTAAACGGAAGAATTTTCTTGTTCATGTCCGTTTATTAAGAAAATGAGTTGTTCATGTTCGTTTATTTTTGTTCTTTAAGACATTAAACGAACGTTAAACCAAAATAAACGATCGAAGATAAATGAATATAGACAAATAAATATAAACTTCATTAAATTATGCAAAATATATTGTTTTATAAGTGTTGTTTTGTTTAAACAAACTAAATATTAATTATACAATTAAAGATATGATATACGAACATAAACAAACTAATTTTAAAATTATACGTAGCAATCACCGCTCCGATACCATGTAGGTTGTGAATGTGTCGATCTCCATTATTCAATAAATCAATACATAATATAGAGTACATTAGAATATTCTAGAAACGGGCTTGAACCCATGATACATATCGACTTATCATACTATCGACTAACATTAAGATACTATTTCTACAACACTTGCGTCATTGCCGAACAAATAGTAACATATATTAACAAGTAACAATATAGTAAATTAACATATATCAACTGTTCCTAAAATCATTGACATTAGTCATCTACGGTTTTCCAAAGTTCTTTCTTTTTTTGGTTTGAAATACAACGATAGTCAGTTACATAATAAAGAATCTGTTGTTCTTAAGATAATGGAATATGATTCATGTAATGTATAAACGTAAATTCAAGATAACTGTAACCAGTAAGATAGATACTATATGAACAGTATAACACAATAACAATAGTCAAAACTCAAAAGCGTTAAAGAGAATGATGGATTTTTGTGTTATGTGGAGATAACCTTATGCACTTTTGGTTTTCTGGTGGGCCCCTAATAAGATTTTCAATGACCAAAACCACACCCAGAACCAATTTAAACTTTTGGTTATGAGGATAAACAGATGCAAATATAAATACAGGAATGTTTGATGGGCCTAATAAAGGGACCTAATCATGGACCTAATGCTTAGGTCCATGATTAGGTCCCTTTATTAGGTCTCTTTATCAAGGCTCATATAAATAACCCAAAACCAAATTACCGAAATCATTATGGATTGGGCGGGTTTTCGGGTCAACTCAATTAGTGAACACCCCTACACAAGAGATAATAATGTCGCTAACTAAAGGATTATGAGTTCGAACCTCGTCTAAGGCGAAACAACATTGTCGTGGTTGTGTGAAAATATATGTATGTAAAAAGTTTCCCATACTGTTACGTAGTTAAGCAAAGGTTGGGTCTAAATTTTAAAAGCTATCGGAAAATGGGCTGGCCTTAAACAACAGATCCACTAAAAATTTTGGAGATTATAAATAAGGGCTAGTTGCCATGTGCTATTGGGCTTCTGTATGTGAGACTTTTGTTGACTTATCAGTTATCACTAGTGTTCATGAATAGGGTAATATCCACGGTTAAAAAAAAACCGAAACCAAATAAAATTGAACCGATTTTGTTAAAAGCAAACTGAACCTGAATTGAATATTCGATTTCTGGTTTGGATATGGTTTTGACTTTTGACATAACGTAAGCCTAACTAAACCAAAAACCGAATTCAAATAAATAAATATACGTTTATATATATATATATATATATATATATATATATATATATATATATATATATATTATATATATATATATATATATATATATATATATATATATATATATATATATATATATATATATATATATATATATATATATATATATATGTATATATATATATATATATATAAAAGTAAAACTCTTTTCTAATATAAATATAATATTTTTTAAGCTTGAAAATCTTTTTTATGCTAAAAGTCTAAAAAGATAAAAGTTGTGTATTTGGGTTTTTCGGGTCATCCCGAAACCGAATCAAATTCAAATTCGTTTTTCGATTTGGTTTAATCCAATTTGAATTCGGTTCGACTAAATTTTCAGTTCTGTCAAACATAAACATTTGACAGAACTAACTGAATCGATAAACATCCTTGTTATCACTTGTGGGTGGTGCAAATAACACAAGGTATTTTTTTTGATAACTCCATTTGAACATGTGAAAAAGTTAGCCAGTAGTAACAGAGTTTTATAATTGTCTTCTTTAATTCATTTAAGCATTTATGTTAGTCACAAGATCCATCTAAATTTCAGCATTGTAAATATATTCAAAAAGATTATGTTTATGATATTTATACGCGCGTTATTTGATTGGGCTGTAATAATATTCTTTAGCAATAGCATTCTAAACTCTTATACTATATATCTATCTGATACATAATACCTCATAATGTCTTCAACGAAACTTGAATTCACAACTAATAGGTTAATAGGCCACTCACATATCATCATATCAAAAGCCTTGGGGTTCAATTGTAGGGGTGTTCATGGTTCGGGTAATAAACCGAATGAACCGAAAACCGAACCGAACCCGAAAAAACCGAACCGAATTTATAACCGAACCGAACCGAACTAAAAATTCGGTTTTCGGTTTGGATATGGTTTTGGCTATCTGAACCGAAAACCGAATTTAAATAAATATAGATATATTTTATATATTTTTTAAATATATTTATATATAATATTAAAATTTTATCTTAATATAAAAAACACTTTTATGCTTGAAATAAATTTTTTTTGCCAAAAATGTATATTAAAAAAAATATAAATGGTATAATTCCAGTACAAATTTCGGTTTTGACCCGTAACCGAACCGAACTTCGGTTCGGTTCGGTCACAAATATTTTCAGTTCGGTTCGGTTTACGGTTATGACCCAAAAAAATTTTTAACCGAACAACCCGAACCGAATAAACCGATTAACCCGAGAACCCAACCGATGAACACCCCTACTCAATTGTACCTTAATATAATAATAAGGATTGAGATTCTCTCAAATTACATTGAACATGACTGATCATGGTTCCTCACATATAAAATTGTGGGGTCTACTGTGAGGCCCGATCTTTCTTTTGTTTGTGAGAGAACATAACCAGTCGTGTTCAAAGTAACTTGAGAAAATCCCAATCCTAATGCTAAATAGCCACTGATTGTAACTATACTCAACTAACTTAATGTATAGCCAACTTATGCACACGTGAAAAGAAACATAAGTCATGAATAATAGCCAAATTTGAAAACCAAATGGCTTGTGTCTCGATGGTACCTCATGTGTGAAAATGTTACCTAACCAAATGATTGTGGGTTCAAATTAGGGGTGGCAATCGAGTCGTGTTCGTGTTGACCTATTCGGGTTCGCGGGTTGGCGGGTTGAAATAACCTCAACCCAAACACGACCCATTTATTAATCTTGTCAAGAAGCTCAACCCTAACCCAAACCTGCATAACACGTGTAACCTGTTTGTGACCCGATTAACTTGTTTAAGCAAATAGGTCAAGCAGTGAATGATATTGGTGGTTTATCGATTTAACTAGCTTAAATGCAAGAATGATATAAGGATCTAATATATGATAAAAACAACATATAAATAACTATACGATAATTTCAATGATATTTGAGTTATAAGTTATAAGCGTCAATTTCAATAAAATCTTAGTTATAATCATAATTCACTCATATTAAGAACATAACAAAATACATTTAATCCATATCCAACATTAAAACCAAGTTATATATTTTATTTTTAGAGGCTTATATACTTAAACGGGTTCACGTGTTGACCTGTTTAACACTTGCTCAACCCAAACACGACCCGTTTATTAAACGGGTTAGATGGGTTGACCTGTTTTTGACCCAAACCTGTTTATCCTCAACCCAAACCTGTTTAACTTCGTGTCGGGTTCGTGTCGTTTATCGTGTCGTGTCGAGAATTGCCACCCCTAGTTCAAATCTTGCTTAGGATATTGTGAATAGTGGTGGAAACGAGCCAAGCTGAGCTCGAGTCTGTCAGAGCTCGAGCTCGGCTCATTTACAATTATAAAGCTTAAGTTTGGGCTAGAGCTTATTTCGAGTCTCATATTTAGGTTGATTTTTGGCTAGTGAAAATATTCATAGGCTCGGGCTCGAATAATTTTAAACACTTTAAATAAAACAAGGTTCAAATCAAACTTGGCTCTTCAAACACACTAGGCTCGAGCTCATGTATTTATTTTGAGCTCATTTTTACATAGCTACATGTATACACAATATATATACGTATATATTTCTAAGGCTCGTTTATGCTCGCGAGCCTTAGCCATCTATATGTATAAAGCTCGAGCTCGAGCTCGATTTTAAATGAGCCTAAACTTATGCTCGGGCTTGTTTAGGCTCCTACTTTTGTGCTTTTAATCGATTCGATCACGAGTGACTCAGCTCGTTTTCACCCCTAGTCAGTTAAATGCTTTTTCTTTTACAATAATATTGAAACTTTAAATGGTCTTTAGGATTAAAAAAAAAAGGGTTCAAATGATAACTTAGAACAAATTTTATAATTGATTACTATTTCATCAGTTTTTCACATCAAGTGCTTGACCATTTGATACTCAATATCAGTAATTATCAGCAAAATAGTAATTTTCAAGATGATTGAACAATAACAATCAGCATTTTGTACTTTTTAAGAGATGAAAAACAATATACAAGTTCTTCTAATTAAAAACTTCAGTATGCTTTATATTTGTTTTATCTTTTTATGTCTGAAACATACTCTCACTTTTATCATTATTAAAAACATATTTGCATTTTATAGTAATTCATATAATATAGTTGCATAAAATGAAACCTATGTTTTAAAATTTACCTTTTGACCGTAATCAAATGTCATAGTTGAGTTCAATATAAACCATATCTTCTCTTAAGATTTTAACCGACCACTTTTTCTTTTTTATCAAAATTAAAAAATGTTACTTTTCAATTTTTTTTGAAAATAAAAAATTTTGCCACGTTAAACGACAAAAAATACACTATCCCGACGAAATATTTTTTTTATCTTTTAGTAGACAGGCACTTTGATATATTTTCGAAGAACTTTTTATTCGAGTTTTGTTTTAGTGTTAAAATTATCGTCAGAAAAAATCACAATGAACTTGTATGTCAGGAATCACGTGTGATTTCATAAAATCTCATTTGATTTTATAATAACAAATTACAGATGAAAAATCAACACTCACAAAANAAAATAGAAAAAAAAAAAATTCGTCGAAAGTATATAGAAGTATCTATCTATAAAAAAATAATTTAATTCTCGTCGGTGATGATACAATCGTTTTCGGGTAAAGATTCACAACTGTGAGATACTGAGATATTTAATTTCAAATAAAATGATAAAAGTAGGTTTTACTTGTTTTAGTAAGAAAGTCAATAATCTTGACCAATTCATCGGATTTTTAAAGAATTTGAGGTATATTTTTGAACTTTTCTCACAAAAGTCATTCTTTCTAGACAAATGAAACAATGTTTTGAATATATCTGTTTGTGAGTGATAAGGACATATGATTTATGGTCTTTCAACATATTCCATTTGAATAACATGGGCGATTTTGTTTTAGAAGAGCATAACCCCCGGCGTGACATGGACTAAAATTAGACCGTGCTGGACTGCTGGATCCTTAGATCCTGGGCCCACTTCACGCGTTAACCCATACTTTTTATTCATTTCTACAAAATATAGAAAATATTGGTATATGTCATTTAGTTCTTATCTTACACATTCTTTGGAGGAAAATTGTTAATCATGAATATTTTTTTGATAATAATATTATTTCTATGTAAGAGAGGAGTACACGACGGGAAGGGGTTGCGCTGAGGGAAGAGGTGCAGAGTAGTAGAGCCATTGAAATGATGCGGGAGAAACACATAAAGACAACTGTAGCACTTCGTATTTCCTTGCATAAACGGAGATAAACATTTTCTTTAGAATGTTCAGTTATCGCACTGGTTGTCACTTTATATTTACACATAAACATGGAAAAGCTTAAAACTTTTTTCCAAGTAGCCGGTGTAGCCGGTAATCGGTAATAACGCGTTAGCGCACACATGATATCAAAAAAAATTTGAATGTACATGGAATATATTTGTATAGTTTACGGTCGAATAATTGAGAAAGTTTGTTGCTATTAGACTAACTAAACACATAAAAATATGTGGTATGAGAAATGCAATAGACAAATTATGAGGAACAATATACATTGTCTTCTTAATTTACTTTTGATGTCTTCGAGCATGACATATTAGGGGTCCAACTTAAAATGCCAAGTTGAACCAAATTCGAATGAGCCAAATTAAATCAAAATTTTAGTTCTGCATGAAACCAAGTAAAAGTGTAAAACCGAAGTATGGTTGAAACCAAATAAACTGAAAGACACATTCGTTTTCGTGACAGGGATATCTCAACAGACAACGACTAAACTTTCTTCTAACGCGTTAAATAATTCTAGACATATACATGTTAGTTTCAGTACTACGACCAATTAAATCATATTACTAGACACTTACTGAACATATCAACATCTATAACTTTTAAAGTCTGACTTTGATAAGTGTTGCCACTGACCCAGATCCTTAATTCGTTATATGTGTTCTCGTTCCGATTTGCATAGTTCAATATTAGATAGAGTTGGTCTACCGCCATACAGGACTTCTGGTAAAAAGAAACATTGTGTTGTAATTTGTTTTTGTCTTATATACATGCGATCATCTTCGTTTAAAACATAAACATAAGAATATCTAGCAATACAGTAATCATAAAGCCTTATGTCCTTATCTCATATGACGTCGAAGAAGACCCAAGAAAAACAATAAGACAATACATGTATGTTGTTACGAAAAAAACACGACCATGTGCATCGTGGGACCAACTATTATTAAATTCTATGAACCTACAAAATCCATTTACATGAATTTGGAGTTTTGGACTAAACATGGCCAAGAGTATATTTGTTGGTATTCATGGTTATACTTATTTAATAGTACTACATAAATTGCATATAGTTGGTATCGGTACAAAAAATATGTTCATTTTTGGGTCTCAAAATCAGCAGGTATTTACAATACCACGGGTGCATGCATGAAAAGTGATGCTTGTGTAAATGTTTTATATGTTGAAGTTAATTAGATAATCGTTAAAGCATACGATGATGTACATGGTTTATATAGTCGATCCCATCCTTTAGTAGTTTAGTGTCTTTCAATTTGTGTAATAAATCGACATACCTCTAAAGAGAGAGAGACGATATCTTATTTTGCATATAGCAGTCTCAGTTTATGTACCTAATATTCTATCCAGGTCGTGCACACAATATTTGTGTTGAAAGTCACGAATAAGTTTACGTTAAATATTAACATTGTAAAATTATATTGGATATATACTAATACTGGATCGAGAATCAAACGCGCGCAAACCAATTAAATTACCCATACACACGGTGAAAATGATTGTAAATATCGAACAATGAAACTTTAAGATATTAAGTTATAATAAAATATCGAAAGTTTTCATCGACGACAATTAAATATACCACTACGCTACATGACACGCTAACACTTCATAATTCGTAGCTATTCATAGATCAAATGTATTTTTGGCTAGATCTAGTTAATAACCTAATAAAAAATGTGTGATTCAGTTAAGGTAGCAGAAAAAGTCGGAAATAGCCGCCAAGAAACCTCCAAAAATACATGATCCACTCCCCGCACTATGTCTTCTACACTTTCTCATTTTAATTTCTGAGGTGTATGATAATTTATTTTTAGTCATGCAATCTATCTTTTTACTCCAACGAGACTATCCAGAAAGTCATTTACAGATTTCAAAACCATATCTTGAATAGACCATGTATTAACCAGTATGGGTAATTTTTTTAAAAACCTGAATCAATGCGTAAGCACTTTAATTTGTTTTCGCTATAGCAAAGGGTATGCACTTTATACTAAACTATAAAAAAAAAATTAAGAAAATACAAAATTTTACACTATGGATGGTGCTATGAGGGTACGTATGTGTATACCTTCTGTCTCAAGTAGTATGTCCGGTCTGCATATGTTATATGTAACTCTATAAATTACCAAGAAGAAAAAGTTTGCAACAATAAGGTACAGACGCAGCTATCAGGTATGTGATCCATTCAAACCAATTTAAACGTATGTTCGTATTTACATTTGTTTTCCAAGAGTGTGAAAGAACGTACATCCTTCGGTTCCTTGGAGGTTTAAAGTCGAATCAATGACAAATATCTTATGTTATCCTCAGTAGATACTCGAGGCGTACATGCACAAGGTTATCAATACGTTTATACCAAAATCCATTCAACATGCAAGTAATTCTTACCCAAATCAGCCTCATGGCTAAGAGGGAAAGGTATGGTGGCGAGCTAAATTTGCTCATTTAGGCCCACGGATGCCACATCACCTTAACACCTCTTCACAACTAACTCCCTTCTCACTCATAACTAACCTCAACTTACTCATTTGATTCCCACCACTTACACTTTTATTTTATTTATCACTCANACACAATGTCAGACGAAAGCTTCGTCGTGCAGACGAGCAAGACCAAAGTGAGGAGGGATTAAGAGGTTGGGATGGTGTGGTGAAGAGCTGTGTCGAGATTTTTGTCAATCCACGTAGGAGTGGCGAGATCGTTTGAGTAGCCACACCTTTCCCTCTAATGAGTCTTTAGATTAAATAAAAAAAATATACAGTATCTTGATAGATAAAGGGTATAAATGTAAATGACTCTAAGGACATTGCATGGGGTTCAAACTTGGTCCACGTGGTTTCGCATATGATGAAGGGTAGGAATGATCTTTTGTTGTTTTCCCAAATACTTGGCATATGGCTATGTTGCCTCATGATGGGAGCCATGTTCGTCCTATATCCACATTCTACATTTTTAAACCAACATTACATAATATATACGGCATCTAGTATAACATATACATGGGTCATTATTACGCGTATTAATGGCCTAATTGTTGATTGAGAATTGTTCCCTTCCAATCATTAATCTTGATTAACTACACTCTTAAGAAAGTCTTGCAAAATGTTATAATCGACAATATGTTGACCGACTCACACAAGTGCACAAAAAAATGTTTAGACTCACTCAATGGTTCGCTCATAAGATCGGATGTTATTTTTATAGTAATTAATTAAGTTGAATTAGTAGTAACTAGTAACGATACAAATCTAGATCATATGCATGTGTTGATGTTTAGAAGGTCAATATCTGTGCCTTAATGTCATTGTACAACAAACTACTCCACACTGGATTGAAATATTGGATGACAAACCGTAAAACAATACTCCATAGAAACGCTGATGAAGTATCTCTTTGCAAACCACTTAGCAGTTTTGTTGTAGCCCACCTTTTTGTGTGGTATTATTATTCAAATGAAGGTCATTTTCAACAATATTGCATCACCCATGCTTCCAATAAAACTTTGAAGTTTGAACTCATGACTCATTCGATAACATTAAAAACAACTTGAGATCCGTGAAGTTGTCTATGATGTCGTGGATCACTAAATACTTTAAGTCTTGTAGGCGTACTATACTTGTCATTAGAGCTATTTATGCGAGAAAGGATGCAAGTATCATGTATGCAGTACTTACAGTGATCTAGTTATTGTTGATGAACCTGATTAGGATCGGAATATTTCTTGACGTACTATAATATTTGCGATTGAGGCAAAAGACAATTTCTTTTGGATTGGCTATTTATTAAAACTAGCAAGTTACTACCATCGGAGCATTGCTCGAATAGTATCATTCCCCTACCTCAAACGTTCAATTGACCGGTCAATGAGCGTATTTGGATAAATAGTTCATGGATTCCATCCCAACTTTTGGTTAAAAGATTACTCGAACATGTGCTCATTATTTGGGGCTTGATCCTTGAAGAAGGTTGGCACCCAAAAAGCTAAACGGGTCCCGCTGATTGAAACCTCTTGAAAGAGCAAGTTACTATAAAGGATGATAACTAATAATTCATACAACGCTAAATAGGATCATCTATCCAATCTAATCGATCATGCTTGAAATATTTACTATGATGAATTGACCAATAGTCAAGAGGGCAATAAAACCTTAATCTCTTCATCCAACGTGTTTTTCACCGGTATTTAAATCAAAGCAAACACGACTCGTTAATCTCTAAATAACCCTCGTCGTGGTTTTAAATGAGGCAAAAGACTATAATCGTATGTTCTTTTATAATATATGATGACTATGTAGATCAAATAACTAGCACACATAGTTAAACGTCAATAGAGGGTGCATTGATGATAACGAGAGCTAGATTCTTTTGGGGCATTGATGATAACGAGAAGAAATTACAGTGGGTTAAGTGGGATTCTATTTTAAATTCCAAAGATAAAGGTGGGCTTGATGTTGGTAGTCTTTGGGCATTTAATCAAGCTTTACTTTTAAAATAGCGTTAGAGATTTCTAAATGGGAACGATATGCTATGGGTGAAGCTAATAAAAAGTTGTCATGGCATAGAAGGTAGATTCTTAAATGGTGGAACAACACCTCCTAAAAGTGGGGTGTGGCATGGAGCTTCATAGGCGTGATTTAATTCCGAATTCGGCGTTTACGAGAAAGGTGAGGAATGGCAGGAATACTAGATTTTGGAAGGAGATGTGGTATGGTGAGGGAACATTAGAAGCGACATTTCCTAGGTTGGCTGCTTTAGCTTCTAATAGGAATGCTTTTATTAGCGATTATTGGTCCACCCAAGGGTGGAATATTAGTTGGCGATGAGATATCCAGGGTGGGGCGGAACAAACTCAACATGATCAATTAATGGCATGTCTTCACATAATCAATCTTAATTTGGAACAAGACATTTGGCAGTGGGAGTTTGACAATGAAGAAACTTTCACGGTTCGCTCAGTCAGAAATAGTCTTGATGTTAAACGTCTTCCGGGGCTGCTACGACGACTCTTCCGATCAAGGTGAATGTGTTTGTATGTAGAGCTTTTTTAAACCGGTTACCTACTCGTTCAAATCTGGACCGCACGGAATTTATATTGACTCTCTGCTATGTCCAGGTTGCCACTGTAATGTAGAAGACATTAACCATGTGTTTTTTGCATGTAATGTAGCTGTTGAGTTATGGATCAGAGTCGGGGTGTGGTTAGAGTTAGATATTCCGGAGTTTGTTAATGTTGAAGGCATGTTTCAGTGGATTGATGGTCAAGGAGGTGGGTCTACGGAGCAGAGGATCTTAAACACAACTTGTGTTGCAACAATATGGATTCTTTGGATGTATCGGAACGCGGTGGTGTTTGATNTCTCATTTCTCAATATTGGCAAGACATAGAGTACGATTTCTAGTAGAATCTTTGAAGATAACTTGAACCGCTCTTCGTATGTAATCTAAAAGTTTGCGAGAAAATCTATTGCAACAAAACTTGGTACCCCATTGATGTTAGACACTTATAGTTGAGCTATGTGCATGGAGTCATGGGTAGGTCGAGTTATGTGAGAGCTTTGATTGACTTACGAGCTAATGTTGACTTGAAAGAAACTCTTGGCAGTTCCAAAAATAGAGGGTGATGGTTATATTATGAACACTATTCGTATTTAGTACGAGTGGAACCCAATAAGATGTTTAAATTGCAAGGTTTTTTGCCATGTTTTGGACCAATCACCAATGAAAATCGAGTCGGGCGTGTTAAAGAATGTGAAGACTCAAATGCAAGTTCTACATGGAATTCATATTGGTTTTAAGTCTCACATAGCCTATAAAACAATTCAACCTAATAAGAAAATATAGACGACACAAGGGAAAACAAAAGGAATGAATGCTAAAAAAGGTACTAATATTACTACTACATCGAATTCTTTTGAAGCTTTAGGCAATATGGTGGATGTGGACGAAGGAGGGGGTACTGACTGAAATAAAACCCTTAGGGCACAAGAGGCAAGTCGTGTAGATGGAAATGGGCAAAAGGATAAACATACGACCGAAAATAAGACTATTAGGTCGTGTGCTCAGCTATTGAACATTGAAAAAGGGGTGACTTTGGAATCGGCATCTATGCATAATACTTCAATGATCAAAAAGGAAATTCGGATAATGAAGTTGACGAGGTATATGATGGAAACGACTCGATTCATGGCTTCCTTATTGAAACGAACTGGTGGTGGTGCAAACGATGCAAGTCTTCTTGAGGATGCAGATTATGACATTTACGATGGCTACAAGAATGATGCTTTTGGATTAACATAACAACAGTTGGAATTCTGTAACGCGTTCGATATCACTCTTCGAGGCCAGTTAAACGATAGAGTTGTATTTGGTGTCATTGTGAGTCAAATGTGATCTTCTCGTTAGTGGTTGTTTTTTTATAGTAGGTTCATAAGTTTGAGTGTCATACTTATGATAGGTATTATTTGAAGCACAAAAGATGCGTTTGTTTTCTCCTATGTAACAGGCTGAGTTGTGAAAATTTCACCTACATCAAATGTACTTAAACGTTTTTTTTTTAATAATACATTTACCGGGAAACCCTTTAAAAAAGAGAGAGAGAAAAAAAAAGTTTTCAAGAAAACAGAAAATGTGATAGTAAAAACTTTTAACATAACCTGAATTACTATGTTGATTATGCTTCAATTGGTTCTTTGATAAACCAATAATAATATATCGGAAGTAAAACATGAGCTTTGATTGAAATGAAATTATTATTGGGATTGAAATGATCAAAAGAAATTGGGTTGGCGCATGATCATTTTACTCATTGTGTCTCAACCTAGGATTGACTCAATCATTGATCATATTTTCATGTTTATATATGCCAAATATAACTATATATCCTTTTAGTTTTTTTTCCACAAAATTTCCCTACCACGCTTTATTAATACGAAAAGTAACTTGTAATGATACTGAAATTTTAACAAAAACTGAGTAAATAAATACTTCTTATATATAGATAAAAGGCAAATCTAACTCACCAAAATAGAACATACACCTAAACCTTTGTTTCTACCTTATTTGGAAAAATTCAATCAGATCAGATCAGACCAAAACATAAAGAAGCTTATAATTGGTATGTGTTAGTTTTGTGGAAAACAACATCGTTTAATATAATAAACAACTTGAATAAAAATTATACAACAGATAACCTAAAGTAATAATGAAGTTACTCCAAGTTGCTTGACTTTTGTGGTTCTTAGTTATTTAGACACAAGTGTGCTTGATTGCAACGGGATACGCTCACATGCAGGATCTAATAGACCGTGACCCTAGATTTTTCATTTGAATAGTACAGTAACTTAAATGATCCATAAATTTTTTCATAGAATTATTTTGTATTGGTATATTGTTTTTCTTATAAGAGTAAAATACACCGTTGGTCCCTAAACTTTCCGCAAAACATCACCAGGCACCCTAACTTTTTAACATCGTCGCCTGGCGTCCAAAAGTGTGAGTTTAGTGGCCGAATGCGTCCCTTGACCAGTTTGGGCTAGGTCAACGCACGTTTTATGTTCTAGTTTCAGGGGCATAATAGTCCAATCACTATTTAACTATGATCTAACCCAAGCTAAACCCGACAGTCAACTTGAGGGACCAAATGTGAACACTCAACTTAATAATTGGCGGGAGTTTAAGTATCACAACGGGAACGTAGACAAATTGAGGGACCAACCGTGTATTCCCTGACACGCTCTACTTCACGTCTACATGCGTGTATATTTCTAACAAATAATGGGGAATCGAAGAGATCAAAAAATGCTTCTAAAATTTAATGCAGACTCTTCGTTTTCCCCATTATTTGTGTATATATTGGTTAGTTCTACATGTTGCTGCATACCAATCTTATATCGTCAACATCAAAAGACATCAACCACATTCACTTGAAATCATGTTGTCCAGAAACAAACGAGCAAGAGATGCAGATGCTATCCAAGACAAGGTATTGACCAAAAGACCAACTACTGAAGCAGCAGAAAACCCTGTATCTAACCAACAAAAGTCGGCCAATGTTGAAGGTGATGAAAGCTGGTACTATGAACTAGAAGCTGCGTTAGAACAGGAGGAAGATCCAAAGGAGAAGGAAGAAGCAAAGGAGAAGAAAGAAGCAGGAAAAAGGAAAGGAGGTGGCAGAAGGAAGCCATGCTGATGAGAAAGAAGAAAGGCTTTCTGCAGCGGCAAAGGAGCATTGGAAAGAGAAGGTTAGACTTAGGAAATTAGAAAAAAAAAATGGATACACAAAATAGAGGTTGAAACTGAAGAGGATGATGAATGTTTAGAAACATACGATTATGATAATTTACATTTGGCATACGCCTCGGATTAATCTCATTATGTAACGAAACATATTTTAAATGATAATTTTAATCTTGGTTTTCCGAGTTTTTGCTTTCAATTGCATGTTTGCATCTGCATTTGCAGTTTAGCGGGTGTTTGGATTTAAGCACTTTGACTTTCACAAGTCAATATACACCCAATAATTGAATGACTGTTTGGATTTGTATCAGACTTTGCAGTTGACTACTATAAGTCAAAGTATCCAAATGCTAAATGCTAAAAACTCAATGTCTTAACTCATTCTCATGTTGTCTAAATGTGCTGGTATACGCACCACAATCAATTGATCTCATGTTGACAACCATTACAAACTTCACTACCATCTTAGTTAGTTTGATTGAATGTTATGTGTGCTGAGATGTTGAAAGTTTATGATTTTATTGAATTTAATAGAATGTAGGGTTAGACATTAACCATACCCTAGTTGCAAATGTGGTTGGACTATTTTGCCCTTGGAAAATGTACCAAAACTGAGCGTTGACCTCACCATTTCTGGTCAAGGGACGCATTCGGCCACTAAACCCACACTTTTGGACGCCAGGCGACGATTTTGAAAAGTTAGGGTGCCTGGTGATGTTTCGTGAAAAGTTTAGGGACCAAAGTTGTATTTTACTCTTCTTATAATGTTTGAAAGCTAGAAATGATCTTTTGAGTATAAAGGAATATTTGTACATGAATACTTATGAATAGCTAATTAATTAAGGTTAAAGCCTAGAAAATTATCACATGATTTTACATTTAATTAATGGAATTTCAATCTTGTGGTGTTCCATGCCGAGTGGTTTGATGGCCAAACATTACATACATTGTCCCTTCGTCATCTTTAAGAATAACCAGGTGAAACTGATTTCTTTGTATAGAAATCTATGAAAAAGTAAAAACTTTTTTGTTCCAGGAGAGAATTTACTAGAAGTTAAGTTCTTTAAAATGGGCAAACACTTCCAATGAACATGTCTCGTACTCCCCATGTTTTCACAAATTAACCACATTTGATTGTCAAAATTACAATTTACAAGATATTCATAATATTGATTTCGATTTATAATTTTTTTTGTCTTAAATATTGTTTTAATCATACTAAAATATGCTTAGAAACATGCTATGCATGTATGGAAATCATCTATTGAGGTGCCTACTAAAAAATGTTTCATGAAACTAAAAATATACATATAATTTTTGACACACCCTGAATTTGTCTTCTAGCAAAAATAATAAAATGGAGGAAGTGTTGTGAATTGAATTTGGCCACTCTAGCTTTGTTTTTATAGTTGTAATATAAACATTCAACTAATCATGTCAATTAGCCAACTGGTAAACAATAGATAAAGTAAACCAAAGTCATTTGCAATTTCTTGTCAACACTTCTAAATGGCCCCACTCTTTGGTTGCCAGGAGGCCATGAGGAAATTTAAATGATCCATACCTTTTTAAAAACTCGACACTTTTTGAAAAGTCCGTATGTAATAACAACAAACATTTTAATTTTCTTTGGAAAAATGACTTCAAAAATAAACTTTACAAGCTTGATATGAAGAAATGTTCTATATGAAAGAAATGTAATTGTTTATCACACACCAATGTATAATGGTATGAAATGTGATTTAAAAAACCCTTCATTGTTTTCGTATCACATGGAATGGTATCAAAAATAATTAGTTGGACTAAACTCACTAAAGTATACCATATTTAATGATTATTTTAAATGAAGAAAAATAATAAAAAATCACCTTAAATTCCCTTTTATAAACCCTACCTCACCCTCCATTTGTCCTTCCCTCCTTTTTGTAACACAAGCAAATCTTTCATATTTCTCATTTCAATCTTTTTGGACTTCATTCACTCATTTGATCAAACATTCCTTTACGCATATGGCTAGAACACAACAACGATATCGCGGTGTCCGACAAAGACATTGGGGCTCTTGGGTTTCCGAAATTCGCCATCCTTTATTGTAAGTTAACTTTCCAACATTATAATCTCAATGTTATACTAGACATTTCATTACTTATACTTAATGCCCCATAACTAGCACACTTAGTTAACAATCTTNGCTCATGTGCGGGCCGCGTGCTCGAACTAACTTCCCATATAATCCTAATATGTCCCAATCTTCATCTTCAAAGTTGCTATCTGCCACATTGACTGCAAAACTTCATAGATGTTACATGGCTTCACTTCAAATGAGCAAGCCATCAATCCAACAACAACAACAACTGATGAGCCAAAAACGAATGTGTTCGACACACTCCGGCTCTGACTCATCACCTGAGTCAGAGCCGGAGTGCAAACCGAGGGTTGTAATGCAACAGCAGCAACCCTCGATTGCAAATAGCAATGTTTATCACTATCAGTACCAACAACAACATCAACAACAACAACAACAACAACAACAGTTTTTTGAGACACTTGAAGATCACCATATCGAACAAATGATCGAGGAGTTACTACATTACGGATCAATCGAGCTTTGTTCTATCGGTCAATCACAGAATTAAAGATTGTTTAGGATTGCTTTTAAGTGTTTATCTGCTTAAAAATAAGCTAAGCTACTTATTTTTAGCAGATAAACACTTTAAATTAGGCAATTCCAAAGACCCCGCCAAGACTGAAGACTGTACTAAAATCGACACTTTTTGTATAAAATTTGATTAGCCATTAAGTTGTGTTTTAAAACATAAATTTTGGACACACATGTCGTCCAAGATTAATGTAAAAAAAACACAACTTTAACGACTTCTAATCAAATTTTTTACAAAAAGATTATTATTGTTAACCCATTCTTCTGGAGCTTCTGTTTCTGAGGCCTATGTTTTCTAAGTGTAGGTTAGTTCATATGTACTTTGTAGTTTCGGACGAATTTGTCGTTTTTATATTATCAACAGATGATATGAAATAAACTGGTACAATGTAAATGACAGAGACATACGGGTGCGATGAAGGAGAGAAAGAGTTATTAATCTACGGTTTATATAAATTTGATTTATTTAATTTATTGTATCACGTAAACATATAAAATACGGTAACAAGCTAAATTTGTTTGTTAAGTTTGAGGATTATACTTATGTTAGTAATTGTTAAACAGAGTCAAAGTTTGTAAAATTTATACTATTATAACTAGTTATAATGCCCGCGCACGCGCGGGTTTTTTTTAAAATTTTTTGAATCATATATTTTTATTTATTAAAAAACAAATAATTTAATCTTTGTNGAAAAAAAAATGCTCTTTGCACTTTAAAAAAAATCAAGAAAAGAAAAAGTAAATCAAAAAAAAGGGGGAAAACGGGTCAAATATGAATTAAAAAAAGAGTAAGGGTCTGTTTGTTTAGTTTTTTTTATTAAGTCATGTTAAATTAAAGTGTCTGTCTAGGTATATGCTTTCTGTTTGTAGATAAATAAATAGTTGTTTGTTTTATGTGCTGAATAAAGTGACTGAATTAGAAAAAATTACTCTTATATCATTTTATTTAAAATAAAGTAAAGAAGTTGGAGGGTAAAGATGTAAAATTAGGATAAAAAGGAATGACTTAATTTGGAGAACCTTATCTCATTGGCTTTTTTTAAGGAAGTCGCATGTTAGGGTCCGTTTGGTATGAGTAGTTAGGTTCATGGATTTGACTTAAAGTAGTATTTTATTGTTTGGTTGCATATGTTTACTGTTAAGATTGGATTAAAAACCCACAAAATGGGGCATGCAGAAAAGGAGCCTACACCACCGGAGTTAATAAAATTCACTGACATTTTCTTTTCTAGTGGGCCCTTATGTATCATGTGCCACTCATTTAGTTTTTTATTATTATTTCAAGAGTTCTTTTTAATTTTTAACGAGCGTGGTAGCCCGCGCGTTGCCGCGGGATTGCTTTGTCGATAGTGTCAAGTTTTTTGTTTTTGTGTTTGTTGTTTGTTGTAACATTTAAATGCGTCAATTGCATGTATATTGCAGCCAATGCATGTATGTTGCAGCCAATTGCATGTAAATGCGTCACTTTAAAAAGTTCCGGCAAAAGCCTTTACATTCTTTTAAGCTTATAAATCCCCTGCATGTATATTGGTACACCAATATAATGCTTCAGAATATTACGAAGCAAGCAACTTCCGACTAACAAAAGTAAACTTAAATAAAAATAAAAATAAAAATAAATAAAATAAAATAAAATAAAATAAAATAAAATAAAATAAAAAACCCTTAAAGGCATCAATTCGTAGCAACATCTAAAGGGGGTTTGGACATGTCTGTATCAAAAAAATCAAGGGCGTAGTGCGGCCCTTTAGAATTCAAATATTAACCACAAAGTGCAAGAAAGCCCAAAAATTAAAAGTATGCCATATAATTTTCTTCTGATGAGCTTTAAAAAGGTCCTTTTAAGCAACCCGTATGGCCGCAGACGATGAAAAAGACGCTAACCGATGTTTAGGTGAACGAACAACAACTGACCATCTGAGGGCCACGTTAGTGGATATGCAACATCCTGAAAAAAAATGTTTGAATATTAGCATTGCAGTTCTAAATTTATGATTAAAATGTCAGTCAATGTTTTGCGAAGAATTTTCTAAAACATCTTTGATAGATGACATCACAGTAATTAAAATATATGAAACATCTAGAATGCTATACCTGGTGCCACACTCCACAGCTGCAACTGTGTCCTGCTCACTTTTCGCCACTTTTTCTCATTAACCTCAACTACCCCACCTGGTTTCATCCCTTGTGTAAATCAGCTGTCTTCTTCCTTTTCGGAACAAAAGTGTGTGGGTAAACCTGAAACGAAAACATGAAACCGATTTTATAGAGATGTTGTGTTAATGAATAGAACAAATCAGTGACTTTAATCTAACAAAACTACACAGAATGTTAGGAATTAGAAAATCCTATGGCCTCACTGGATTCGCTTGCACCCGCTGAGTATAGCGAATAAGCAACGTTAAATAAAGAATACCTTTATTGGCTCCAGCAGGCGGTATAAAAAGCCAAGAAAGGTCAGTTTCATATAAAATCCATACAGCAAACCGGTTATTTTCTATAAGAACATGCTTATGTGACCCATTAATCATATACTCAGTACCTGGGATTGAATAGAACAAAAAAAGAACTTTATGTGCCACATGTGTGTCACTATTATTGTTGCATATCCTATATATTGAAATTGAAATAGTAATAAGCCAATGGAGATACTTTATTCACCCAAAAGATAACGTTGCCAAAACATCAGAAGATTATTGATGATTGAATTGTTGATAAATATGTCAGATGAACAGGGGTGCAAGTTGAAACCAAAAACTGGTAAAATCAATCCTTACAACAAAAAAAGTAATATGTTATTTATGTATTTACCATTTGAATTCAAGACATGTCCTCTATTAACTTTTCTGATTAATACCAATTCCTTTGAACTCAGTTCCACAACCTGCAAGAGAACATACCATCACGTATAAGTATAATAGATTAAGTCATTACCGAAATAACAACAACGAAACAAAAAGGTCAGGCAAAAAGTACGATCAATTCATAGAACATAGCACTCAATTCATGAAACTGCAATTTGTACAACACCTTTTACAAAAATTAGTATTTGAACACTATAAATTAAAACCAAAACACAATAAGCACTTGCAGAAAATGAATCTAGTCTAAACCATTCTGTACACGTCCTTTTTATTTTATTTTTATTTATAATTATTTTTTAATCTTTTTCTTAGTACTAATTGTATGGTTATTTAAAGAAACGGGCACCATCGAGCATTCGAGGCATGCGGTTATGTGAAGAACGTGCTGTCACATTTGCTCTTGACAACATTATGCTGTCAGATTTGCTCTCTGACCATAGCTAATGTTGGCCAAGCTGCATCGAAAGTCAATGCTTCAAATGGCCCATCCGGTTTATGAGTTAATCCTAACGACTCATATAGGTCAGATGAATGTGTTTTTTAATTGGTTACAGCTTCTTTAATCAGTTTCTCTAAAAAGCATATTTGTGCTAACATAGTTTCCCCACTGGTACATAACGAAGCAATTAATATGGGCGACCCTTGACAACTAAAGTCACGTTTTGCCATGTATTTAAGCCAAGAATATCAAGTAAGATTTTACATTACCTGAAGATGAAGCTCCATGAAATAGATCATCCATCGGCGGCTTAAAGAGCACCTGATTACAAAAAGGAAAGTTTAAAAACCATACGGACAGAAAAGCAAGTGACACAAATAATATTAAAGAAAGTATGTCCATAAAATCTGTATACAGTACCACGAAGCCTGCTTCATTAAACTATTGACTTGAATATGTTCACTTGGAATATCATTTGGGCCAATAGGAATAGGATCAGTATGAAAAAGATTCTTGGCTAACACACCATCACAATACAGATGCACATAAACTATCTGCTTCCTAACATAAACAAAACCAAAATGTGTGAAAGAGGAGACACCTACTTCCATCAAAATAACAGAGCATATGAGTATTTTTCGTTTGTAGGACTCACATTTTTCAAGAGAACGGTGAATGCGTCCTTTGGCAGGCCAAATTCAATTGATGCCATTTCAGCTACAACTTGTGCAAATCGAATTAAATTACAAAAAAAATAATAATAATAAAAATGAATATTTTATTATTTACCAAGCCGCCGCGAGTGATACACATACCTCTACAACAGACATGCCAAATTACCAACCAATATATATGCAAGTGCACTTATGTGTATAAATCTAAATTTGTCTATACTCTAATTTTTGCTCACCTTGCTGATCTCTGGTACAACAGACCTCGGCTTAAGAAGATACTTAATTAGCTTTTCTCTGTCGCGCCTTTCAGCCTTCAAGTTTTTACCAGCGACTTTTTTCTACACCTTCATTCGCCATAATGATTATTGCTTTTAGAGCTCCCTCCAATGATTTTAGCATTAGTATTAGAGTTCCACACAACCTATGTCAATCAACCAAAACATTTATTCAGAAAACATATGAACCAATGACATTGTTACAACTACTGTTTTAAATATCACCAACTACTTGATTATCTCTCTTAATAGTAAACAATAATAAGCAAAAACCATATCCTAATCATTCTACTACTTGCTCCTATATTTACTAACAGACCAATTGACCCTCTCCAAGAACCAAGAAAATGTAAACTTACTTATAAGAAGATCAAAGGTAAAAGGAGCTGAGAAAGATTGAGTCTCCCATCTGCAACTGATCCAGCTACACCCTGTACGAAATAAAATCCATTAAAACATCTTCAGTGATGCTTCAACACTTGCAAATTTTACAAATTCACACTAAGTTTAGTACAAAACCTAAAAACATCTCATAAGTGCTTATTTTAAACATTGAAAAAAGCACAATTTACACCTAAAACTACAAATTGAAACACACTTATTTGGTTCGCCCTTAATATATGTTATACCGTCAACCCCATAAAAGTAGAGCACATCAAGCTAATTAAGTTGAACAACAAAGAAACATCAGAAAAAGTACCACAATCCAACGTCTCTCAGGAATTTCATCAAACACCTAGCAGGCACCATTTGTTGTTCTTTTTCTTCTCCATCTTCAAACCGGTTACCATATTGAAACCATTTACCATGATTCTTCTTCTCCATCTTGATTTGTGGATCTGTTTCAGCCTTTGCTTCAGATCTTTAATCTTAAATTTAAAGAAATGCAAAATAGATTTAAGTATAATAAATTACCTGTAAATGAAGATATTCAAGATGATGATAGTCATATAATGATGATGATGGTTAGACGGAGTCTGAGACCGAGAAGATGAATAATAGTTTCAAGAAGAGACGGGAAAGTGCGAGAAAGAATGAAGGAAAAATAGATAAAAATGACATTTTTAAAGCCACAACAGTAGTAATTAGCAAGAATGAACAGTTCCATAGGACGAATGAATAGTGATTCGATGTACATCCTCCAATAAGCAAATGGAAAGTGTGCGGTATAAACTTTGATATTTTCTACCAAACAAATCTGGGCCACATCTTTGCGATTAATTACACCTTAATGACACTCTTTAATGAACTATTGTAACAGTAGCATATTTTGGGTTTTAGTATATATATATAATAGCTCACGAGCCCATTTGATTTTAGGGTTTTACTCTTTGTTCACATTATATATACTCATCGTATGCGTTTATTTGATTATCAATTCAATAAGATTTTGCATTATGTCTTTGGTTTTTATATGGTATCACAGCCTTACGGTTGTTAGCATTGCTAATTAGTAAGTATGATTTCGTTTCAGCTTCTGTTTGATCGTACTTTTGATTTGCCCTCGACTGTTATTTGCCTGTCACCTACTTTCGCGACTCGTTATTAGGGTTTGTTTGTTTCTGGTTATTTGGTTGCTTCTATTAGGGCTTGGAATTTGATTGACTTGTCATTTTGTAATCATGGCTGCTAGTAAAGATGATTCATTGCAATCCATTAGTGTTATGTTATGTGGTAAAAATTATTCATATTGGAGCTATGTTATGAAAGACATTTTGTGGGGAAAATCGATGTGAGGTTATGTTTCAGGTACCAAAACAACACCTGCTGATGGATTGATAGTTGAAGATTATACGGCGTTATTGGATACATGGGAGGTTGATAATTACAAGGTTATAACTTGGATTTATAATTATGGCATGCCATCAATATGGGCTCAGTTTCTGATTATTTTATACATTACTGGAAAACTCATTAAGTGATTGTGACGCGCCGTAGGGAAGGGGGACTATATGTCTTGGATAGCTTCAAAGATCTAAGTGTTGTTGCAGCCTCTAGTGTGGACTTATCTTCGTTTTGGTTGAATCGTTCATCGTCAGTATTTTATTTATAGCATTCTCATTTAGGTCATGTTTCTCATTTAGGTTATTTATAGCATTCTCATTTAGGTCATGTTTCTCATTTAGGTTATTTATAGCATTCTCATTTAGGTCATGATATTTCTGACTGTAGTGGTTGTAAACCTGCAAAATTTTCAGCCTTGCCAATATATCAAAAATGTGTCATTTTCTAAAGTTCATTTTGATTTGTGCATTTTGATGTGTGGGGACCTTTCCTGTTACGACGAAAGGAGGTTCCAAATACTGTATTTCGTTTTTGATGATTATACTCGTTACACTTGTGTTTATCTTATGAAACGTCGCTCTGATTTTCTTTTAATATTTAAAGATTTTAGAGCTCTTGTAAAAACACAACACTCAAGTGTCATAAAATGTTTTCGTTGTGATTTGGGGGTGAATACATGTCTAAAGATTTTACATCTTTAATTGCTTTGGATGGGACAATATTCCAAACCTCTTGTACTTACACTCCAAAAATAAATGGTGTTGCTGAACGAAAGCATCGACATCTTGTCGAAACAACAAGATCTTTTCTTTTGTCTGCCAATGTTCCAAGTGTATATTTGGGGGAAGCAGTTCTTTTGGTTACGAATTTAGTAATTAGGATCCTAACTTCTCATAATTCTGGAAAATCTCCTTTTGAAAGATTGTATAGGTACATCCTTGATTACTCTAGTTTGCGTGTATTTGGTTGCACTAGTTTCGTTCATAAACCACATGTTGAATGTACCAAGTTTTCACCAAAATCTACCTTATGTGTCTTTCTAGGTTATAGTATTAGTCAAAAGAGTTATCGTTGTTATGATCTGGTTGGTCACAAATTGTACACTTCACGTCATGTTGATTTTTTAGAACACATTCCTTATTTTTCTGTTCTTGCTAGTTTGCATGATTTGACTCAATCTGAACTCATAAAATTGGACTCTTTTGATGCTGAATTAAGGGTTTTTATGAACCAAAACACTTCATAGCAAGTACACGTGACTGTTTAAAATTTTATTGACAATATTAACAAATGCGGAATAATTAATTGTGACAAACTCGTAAACTATTAAGGATCTTATATAACAAATGTAATCAACCTTTATAAAATTATCTATATTAACCTTATATTAAAATTAACTACATATGATTTTGGTCATATAAATGTGTATTTAACATTCATCATAATTTAAATACAATAACATTTATATACAAGTAATTTCATCCATATGTATGTATAAATAAATTCATACAACTTAATTATCACATATACATATACACGAAAATAAATTACTATATTATACATCAGGCGTACGGACGCCGCCGTTTTGGGTGCAAAAGAACCAAACGACGTTGTTTTGTTGCATGCCATGCTGTTTCAGTGTAGAGCCAGTGTCGTTTGGTGTTTAATTGGGCCATTTTTGTTTTTCGGTTGTAATTGGGTCATAAGATATTATTTCGTGGCCCAATTTCGTTATAAACTAGGCGATAAGTGGGTTTTTGTTATAAAATAGGCAACAAGAAGCTTCTTGTCTTATTCAAAACACACGTATCTAAACCCTGGCGTTTGTGTCTGACCCTCACTGTATTAAAACATATACAACCCTTATTTCTCTATATACTTTCACTCGTCTCTCACTAAATATAGAGACGGTGGTCTCATATTTCCTTCTAACTGAGCTAGGTTATATTTGAAGGAGTGGTATTTTTTAGGGGTTTGGGTAATTCATAGATCGAGATACGAGTCTGATTGCCGTCTGATTGCTTAACATATGATTTATAGGTTTTGTTTATTTACTTTGCATGCTATTATTGGATTGGTTAATATGTGTTTGTGTTAATTTAGGCTTTGTGATAAGTATGATATGTGAAATTTTATTGGTTGTCAATAAGTTGCAATCATGATTTCTTTCTAAAAGCGAAAATGCATCTCTAAATTTGTGTGTAATGATTAAGATCATTATGAAAGCATCAAGCAGATGGCCAAAACTATATACGATTGTATGTTGCGTTTTGTTGCATTGTGTGTAAAAATACGGTTAATTAATATGTACATCATGATTGAGAAAAAAATAATATTGTCTTGAGTTATTTAAGGATTAAAGATGATCAAAAGTTTATGCTATAGATAAATTGTAAATTATGACACACAATAAGTCTTTAATAAGAAACAAGAATAAGCTTTGTGATTATGTATTTGTGTTTGTTTAACTTTTCTAATATCTTTTGTAATCTGATATATTGCCGTTCATGATACATTTTACATAATATGTGATTGTAAGTGCTTTATGTTGCCTTTAAAGCCTTGTATTTGTAGATAAGTGAATAAGTTGCCCTCATAACTTCTGTCTAAATATACAATGCTTATCTAAATTGGTATGTAATGATTATGACGTACATCAAAACATCCAATGGATGGTACCAGAATTAATACGATTGTATATTGTGTTTCAAGCATTGTATATAAAAATGTGGTTTATTAATGTATAGCTGATGATTGAGAAGCATTGTAAAATAAGTGATTCCTAATATCATTAATGGTCATAACTCATAACTGCTTATTTCGCAAGTGCTATTAATTAAAAAATGAAATTAAGCATCATTTTAGGTATTTTTGTTTCTCATTTGGATGTCATACATTGGTGGTTTAGAAAATCATTTAACAATCTGCATGCCATCTGATTGGCCAATATATATTCTGCTACTAGTTGTGCTTTATTTACCGTTGATGGGCTTTCAGATTTTATATTTTAGTTTGTATACTATTAGTAGGTTTCTGGATTTGTGTTTTTGTTTGTTTGAGCTTTATGTCATCTTTTAGTATCTTTAAAGTATGGTATGTAGTCATATCTACTAACTTATAAGCTATAAGTTGTGGTCATAATTGTTGTTGTCGTAATTCTTGCGCGCTATTTTTTTCCTGACATCCTGTAAAGCCTGAAATGTTGTCATAGGTGCGGAATTTATATTTTGTGTACAGATTGTAGCAGTAATTGGGTTTCAATAGACAAATATACAAAGCTTATCATTTTTTGTGCTTGATGCCCTTCAACGTAGCTTTGCGGTTGTCTTTTGAGTTTACAAGTTCTTTAAGGATTTGTTCTTATATTTGAGTTCATATTTTCAGCTAACCATTGTTTTTGTTATTGGACGAACTCCATGTACGTTGAACCCAATAGTTTTCGCCCCACATACTAGCTGGACCACATGTGCATATATACCTTTATCACTAATACTTTACGGTATCAAATGTTTGTTTATAGATTACTGGTTTCATGCACTTTATAATCTGTTTTTGTGAATCAAATTTAGACGTTAGTTGCTCGCCGTTATTCTGTTGGTCTTAAATTCAGCACAAGAAAATTTGGTTGCAATAAAATACAACTGTATTTTGTACCAAATACATTAGCTAAGTTGGGCCATAAATATTGCTTGAACAGTTATTAATAGACTGTTATCTTTTGTATTTGGACAATACATGAAACGTCAGCTGAATATACTAATGTTGGGGTGGGGAAGATGGAAAAAATCGATGCAAAGGTTCTCTATTATGGGTTTTATTACAAAATATGTCTGGATCAATTGACGCCTCCAGAACCCACCAGAACCTTCATGCATGCTAGGGTGTTTTTAAGGGGTTATCTATGATGTTTGGGGGAGAGTTTCGCTACAAAATACGGTAGGATTAATAGGCCTCCTCTGGAACCCAAGGGAACAATCGTNCGTCATGGGCTGATGAACTACCGAGAATTTACCATAGAAGATTCCTTGCCGAGGGTAAATGAATTCTTTTAAGGTATATTATTTGTTGTTTTTGAGTAAAATCTATATTTGCTTATGGAAATTATAAATATAAATAGTAGTTGAGATCAAAACAACCAAACTTTTTTTGTACGCATTATTCGTACTGACGTTTGATAAGTTGTGGCAATGACATATGTCTAAAAACGAACCGCATCTCTAAATTGGCATGTAATGATGCATCATATATATAAATATGGTTAATTGATATATAGATGCTGATTAGGGAAAAAATTTGGTCTCGAATTATTTGATTATGGAAGATAATCAAAGGTTTATGCAATACATAAGATGTAAACGATGACAAACATATCATATTGAACACATGACAAAAAAAATCAAATGTTTTATAATATTAAAACCGACTTTATACACACGCTTATTGTTCAATTGATGTTATCAATTGCTTTTAGGCTGTCAACCATTAGTTTAACGCTATAAAGTTGTTAATATACTTCGTAGGTTGTTTTCGTGTAGCTAATCTGAGTTATAGTTGCTTTGCTATTATGATTATGTCAGCTGGTGCGTCTTGATATTGGCATCGCAAAAATTCAGGCCATAATATGCACCCAGGTTTTTAGCCAACACAACATTTGAATAAAAGCATAAATATTAATTCTCTAATTACTGAGATATTGTTCAGTTTTTTATTTAGGATATCAATGATACAGAAAATAGGCATTACCAATGTTGGAGTCATTGTAGTGAAATCGATGTAAATATTCTCTATGATGCTTGCAAGCATATGTTATCTAATGAGGAAATCGTTACCGGGCTTCTGCGTTACAATAATTTTGGTTGCACGCTTCTTAGAAAACATTGAGATCGATTTCTCCCATCCTCCCTTTCCTAATGTTAGTATGTCAGTTTTACATATCTTTTGTATTCTAAGAAAATCATGAATATCGCAAGTGACATGTCCGTTGATTCATGCAACGCAATTACGACAAGTTCATGCGAAAATTGGATATGCTCTAAAAAGGAACGGAATGGCTTTGCTTTGTTTTCTGTCCCACTCCACCAACTCATGTACTAATTTATTCTTTACACTACGTTTTTTGAAAATTCTTGAATCAATAACTCGTGTAAAGATATTAACTTTTACATTTTTTGTTTTTTGTCTTTCATAAACACAACACAAAAAAAATCTACCGTAGAATAAAAAAGAAATAGTAAGTTAATATATAAAGTGAAAATACTAAACTACCCCTAACTTATTATTCATTTCATCCTTTCTTTGAAAACTAATATATTGGAAAATGATATTATAGCATGTTTAAGTACATGAGCTTAAATTGATGAAGTGATAATAAGCTGAGAAGATGAGGTATAAGCTTTTTTATATTCATGTACGCAGATACTCCGACAAAATAAGCTAATCCAAGCAACCATTGAATCAACAATTAGTAGTTAAATAATAAAACTTGTCTACTTTTGTTATCGGTGATAAAAAAAATGTACTATTCAATTAGTTAAATAATAACAGCTTATCAATTATCTACCTTTAAATAATAACAGCTAATTATATAACACAATTAGTTATAAGTCAATTAATGCAAAACTGAAGGAGTAAACTGAAAAATAATAGCAACTTATCTACCTTTATTATTAAATATAAAAAAATTACTATTCAAGTAGTTAAATAATAACAACTTATCAGTTATCGAATAACAACTAATTATATATCTCAATTAGTTATAAATCAAATATTGCGAAACTAAAGGGGTAAAATGAAAAAATGAAATGCATAGCAAGTTTTTTGATAAAACCCAATTAGTTATAAGTCAAATGATGCAAAACTAAAAGGGCATAAGTGAAATTTTGAAATGAATTGTAATTTTTTTTTTGATAATTGATATATAAGGATAGATATGAAAATAAATGCAAAACAATAAATAAAAGAAAGATTAAACCAAACATGAGGATTTATAGTTGTTGGTCACGAAACTTCTCTTCACCCTACTCTATTCCCCTAGTTTTCAAATTGATAGTTCATTCACTAAATCAACAAGCTACCTTCTTGGTGGAGAAAACCGTACAACATCACTAACACTTTTACCGATACTAAGCTAGATATCGAGTCCTAATTTAGGTAGAACCAACTGTTCTCTCGTGTTATTTTGAGGCTTAAAACACTAACCTATCTCATTCCAATTTAGTGTATAATGGTGTTTATTACTTGGGTGTATGATAGTAAAATATGATACAACAAGGTTGCAAATACAAAACAATAACGCAAAAGACTTGAACTCTCTTGTATTCTTCCCTTTGATAAAAGTGGATCACTATGAATGAATATAAAACAAGATAGTGATTAAAGAAAATGTGTGTATGGAACTCTTATGTAATGCTAGAAAGATGTTTGCAAGGGGTAATCTGAAATGGTAGCAAAAGACTTGTTTAAATAGGTAAAAGAGGGACTTATTTAAATAGGTAAAAGAGGAAAAAATTTAGACCTTGACGAATCCACATATCCTTGTGGGATCCGTAGGATCTGCACATGCAAAAATCTGCCTGTTTTGATGTGTCTTGCAAATTTTGTTTGCATTGTTCCTATCAAGATAGCACGGGGAATAGCTGAGCCAAATCATGTTTAATACTTGCATAAATTGTTAAACACTCTAAGACCAAAAATGATTAATGAGCGTTTTTATGCAAAAACACATTTGATTGTTACCTCTTTGGTTTTGGATTATTGCAAGAATGTTTAATCAATCTTTCCATTCAAGTTGAGATCTTAATATCTTCCTTATGAGGAAGATTTTTGCTTGTTGGAAAAGTGCATGTTATAAAACTTTTTATTTAAAATGGAAGTAAATACAATTATGTGAATCTTTATAAAATTATGTAAGATTTTATATAATGATGCAAGAGTCTAATGCATTATTTATGATAAACCTTCTTTCATCATTAAAAAAGTTTTAGAGATTCACATTCATAAGTTAAGTGAGTTTCGCCAAAGGATAACTATGTCTAAAACATGTTTACTTAAACTTTTACTTAATACGCTTTTATATTTGTCATTAACAAAACATGAAAAAATCGTTAATTAGAAATGACGTTTTTATGCGATTATTTGTATTAAAAATCTTCCCTTTATCATGATAACAAAATATAAACTTAAAATTCAATAAAATAGAGTATCAATATTTTAGAGATGAGTTTTAACATTTCTCAAACTTTAAAGATGAGTAAAACCGTATAAAAACTTTGATGCGCTTTTTTAAGGCGAAAAGTGTACCACGCACTAATTGAAGAAGCACTTCCACACTTTTCGCCTTATCAAAGAGGTCATGTTACATTGAGATACTTGTAACATGAGATACTTGGGAAGCAATTGATGCGCTTTTTTAAGGCGAAAAGTTGAGATGCCTAAGGAAGCACTTGAGATACTTGGGAAAATGTTAGGGTTAGACTCTACTAAAACCCATGATGAGGATATAGATGATCTTGACACAATGAATGATGAGGTTAGTAACATAAGCCCGCTAAGTACCTCACAAGTCCTGCCATCATCTGAGGCACACACACCGCCCGTGACTTACCCGGAAGAAGTAGTTGAGACTTTAGGAATCCCGATAGAGGTAGAACCTTTGAACCAAACACAACTAGAGGATATAGGTTTGAATGCTTATAGTGATCACAACCTTACTCTTAGTTCTAGGGAATTTCCTAGTTTTGATGAACCGGAGCCTCAACCAAAACCGTTACCTAATCTTCCATCTTTAGATGTGAATTTAGGAATTGAAAAAGGCCCCGATCCACCCATCAAACCAAATAGTCCGAGTAATGTTAAGATTAAGGTAGTAGACTCTAGGCCATGTGGAGTGGAAGCTAATATAGGAGTGAACCATGACCTTACATACTTACATCACCCATTCATGATTGATCACAAGAAACATTATGGGTTTAAACTGGGTTTATTAGGTCAAGATGGATTTCCAACTAGGAGTCTCTCGAAGTTGATAGAAGATGATCCCTTTTTAGAAGAAAACTTTTATTCACCCATGGACCAAAGTGAACTAGGTAAGGTTATGATGAAAGGAGCATACCCCTTTCAGTATATAATTCATCCACCACTCTTTCCTCACGAGGCATACTTCCACCGAGATGATGTGTATCGCTACTACCACCAGCACTTAATCTTAAGTGTAGGGAAAACCTCACCTTTATCCGTTAAATAAGGATATAGTCAGGCTCGTGACTCGAACAAAAACAAGCGCTTCTTGGGAGGCAACCCAAGCTTTGTGTGTTTATTTGTTTGCTTGTTTGATTTTATTTGCTTCCGTATGTATGTTTTATATTTATTGTTATTGATTCATGCTTCAAACTAAATTGTGAAAATGCTTTATTTTGTTTTTAACTTCATCTTAACTACATATAAAGGTATTTTGCAAAAGATAAGTGTAAGGGAAATCTAAATCGGTTTATAAGTACAAATGAACATGAATCATAACAATATTAAATTAGCATACATATTAGTAATTGTTTGAGTCAAATGCTTGTATCGAGTCATAATGATATTTTGCAGGATTTCCAGGAAGTAAGAATTGAGTTTTTCCAGAAATTTTCCGGAAACTTAACATGAGAAATCTGTCAGATCACTTCTGACGGCGTCAGGTTCAATTTTCTGGAATTTTTGAAAGTTTTGTTTTTCCTTCCGAAATCATAAAATGCTTTATAAAATCTCTAAATTATAAACTCCAGGAATCTGCAAAATATTCATTCCACAAGCATTATATCCTTATACAGATTTATCCCACCGATGTTATGCCGGTTTCGTGTTTGTTTTCTCAGGTTTAACAGGTTATTTTGGACAAGAAGATGATTTATATTTCGGAAGGGAAGCTTTGAGTGTTCATTTTCTTGGAAGAAGATCTAACCATGTTACCCCTTTATCCACCAAGCGAATCAGGGGAGTATTTGATTTCATTCTTTTACCTTATTTACTTTTACATCTTATTATTTGAACATTGGGGACAATGTTCATCTTAAGTGTAAGGGGGGGAAAATTACGATACCTTAGAGAATGCAATTACGCTTGATTTTTGTTTGTTTAATGGTAGATGTGTAATAAAACTGAGAGAAATACCTGTTAGGGCAATTTTAGTGCCAAATTTAAAATTTTTTACAACATTTAGGAGTGAAACTTTGGTCTTAATGAGCGTCTCATGGATAGGAGTTATATGACTAGCACAAAACCGTACCACTAAAAAATTTTCCACCCCAAATATGTGAGGTTCGCCCCTAGAATTGGTAGGAAAAGCATTTATGCTATGATGTGTGTACCGGTAGCACTTAGATTCTAGAACTTGCGTTAGGACCATCCCAAATCCACAAGTGAGACTACATTCGTGTAGTTAGATCTACTACATGATAAGAGGCATTAGGATTAACCCATTGTTTTACACCTGTGTTTTTGTTATAATTACTTTGACTACATTGGTCAAGTAATTCTCCCACACCCTTAGCGTTGTACCCATTTTTGGTACACGATATCCCTAGTACACCCCTCCGAGCCTATCTTTTCGTTTCTAACTTTAAGCATTATACTTAAAGGAAGAATTTGTTACACCCCACTTAAATGTACACCCAAATCGCCTTAGCCTACCTTGTATGCACTCATCTTTAGTGCATTATTGTGACACCATTTGTTTAAACCCTTAGTTAATTATCTAATTGATTACATGGTTGCTAAGTCGAGTCATATCCTTGTACATATTGTTTTGGGACGATTGGGACTCATGGGCAAAGTACTAGTGTAATGGAGTAATGGGGAAGAACAACATTATTACCCCCATATGTGCTAAATATTTTAAAAGTACTCCAAGTGTTTCGATTATCTTAATTCGAGTCATTAGAATAGTAAATTATAAAGTATGTAAAAGTCAAGTGTAAGGGGAGAACCGAGGCCCCTATGATGTATTATTTTGGATGGTAGAGCAAGAATGTATGCAAAAAAAATGAGAAAAAGAAAAGTAGAAAAAAAACATACGGACTACCATCCCGTTTCTTTTTATGTTTATTTTATGTTTATTAGTTTTTGAATTAGCTTAAGTCGAGTCTAGTCTTGGCTTAGCAACGCCATATTGTACATGTGATTAATCAAGATCTTTATGTCACAATTCGCAATTTCAGGTCACTTTCCAAAGCCTTAACATTTTCCATTCACAGAATTTTAATTCATCATTTCACGTAAACTAGGTTTACGGATATTCAATTGAGGAAACCGGGTAGGTTAAGTCACATTATCATTCATCATACATTTCATAGACTAGGGTTAGTCTACATTTCAGCACGACATCATTTGCATACTATTCCACTCGTAGGATTTATATAATTTCAATTTACATATATTTATTTATTTTTTTAAATAAATGATAAAGCGCGATCAATAGTTATGAACAATACATCCAACACTTCCCACTATGGTCCTAATATATTTCTACACTCATTATAATGCTAAGAAAAATTAAAAATTAGTTTACTCGGTATTTTGGGAATTTATTTATTTTATATTGTAAACTTTATATAATTACGACGGTTTTCGTAATAATGAAACAACAATTATTAAAACACCCAATACTTATACAAAATATATTTTTATGTCAAGTTTTTATATTTTTATAAGTTTTATATTTTTACGTTACCCGATTTTAAGTTTCGTGATTTAAAGGCTTAACATTAGTAATTACCGGGATCAAACTATACCCACTAATCACCAAACTATCAATAAAACACAAGATTTAACAAAATCTTACACACTTCTTCTCATGGTGCCACGTCTAACACCACTACAACATATACAAATCACATTTTTGGACAAGTGTGAAGACATCTTGCATATAACTTATATTAATATAGATCTAAACTTACCTAAACATTTGAATTAAATCATTAATAGAGAAAGTCTCACACACTCTTTGGTGTACTCCATTTTTGCCGTACACTATCAAACCACAAACATAATATTCACCAAAAATTTTACATTCTCTCATTATCTAATGCAAGATTTAGATAAATAAAAAATATATCTCTTGTTCTTCTCTTTGAGGTGTACGGCAAGACAAAGAAAACAAAGAAGAGACATCAAAATTTATTTTCAAGACAATTGTTATTTCAAGTGCTAGTTGTGATCTATTACAAGGTTTTGTAATATAAATCTATAGATTACTTAGGTTTTTATCATAAAAAGTGTCCTAATCATCCAAGTAAGTTTATTAACATCTTTTCATAAAATTTTATCAAGGTTCATGTTATTTTTACAATAGAGGTACATGCATGTAAAAATCTATACCACTACATATATATTTTTTTATCATTTTTATTTTAAAAATGAATAACAAGTAAACCTATGGAGAAAGGATTGAAAAACAATGTTAGGGAACCCATGACACCCTAAGAAGGTGTATGGTAGATTAAGGGATGAGTTGATGTTGTTAGTAGTGGATTTGGACATGTACAAACTAGGAAAAATCATTTTTGGAACTATATATAAACCTACTGTCCTCATTTTAAAAATTGGAAAAATTCAGTGAGTTTTGGTAAATTTTGGACCCAAGATATAAAAAATACATTCTTAGACGAAACTATGGCCTTTTGAATCGCTAAAAACGGACTTATAACGAAGGAGATATGCCAAAAACAAAATTATACTAGCTTTATATAATTTTCGGAAAATAGTGTGCTGATGTGCGAATTTATTTGGCCAAAAGCGAGCCTTAGACCTTTTCAAAACTTAC
>LBNU01014754.1:25360-35439 GCA_014162995.1 Artemisia annua
AAAGCATGTTTTAATCAATCTCAGTGTATTTAAGACTCAATTCAAGTATCAATTTCAAGTTTGCTTTTGTTAATCTGTATTTGGCATTTTTAAGTAACTTTGACAAATTTACTTAACTATTGTTAAATGTTGTTTAACTTGTTTCATTCAGCTCAATTAAGCTCATTTATAAGTTTGTAAAAGCTCTTAAAGCCTTTTAACCACGTTAGCTCAGTTTACCATAAATTCATAAAAATACCTCATAAATAGGCAATAAATAAAAAATTAGTGTTGAATGATGAAGAAGCAGTGGATCATGGTTGATTTTGGATTTGCAGGGTTGTAGTGCCTCATGGGAGGCTTTAGGTTATGTGTTGAGGTCCTGGTTACTTGTATCTCAGTGGGACATCATTTGTAAGCTCATTTTCTTAATTTTTGCTTTTCACTATAGCTTAGCTGATTATCTGCTTGTTTATGTGTTTCTTGGTTTATTTGGTGTATGTCAGTTGCAATATTGCTTAATCTCTCTTGTTTGTGCATTGGATTCTCTTATTGCTTAGTGTCTCATTTCTACTGTCAAACATGCTCATTTGTGATTCATGAGTATATGGTGTAATGGTCTATGGATTTATGCTTAAATGAGTCCAACTCATCATATCTTAACATTGTGGATCCATCTCATGGCCTGAATAAGTGAAATGATTTGAAATCATGTAATAAATCCACATAAGGGAGTGTTTGGATCAAGTGGTTGTCACCACTGTGCTTGTGTTTCAGTAGCAACAAATAGTTCATGCATGTTTCTTTAGGTTATAGTAGCTCAGTAAATCCATAAAATCTATGGTCTTTAAGATAAAAAGTCAAAAAGCCTTTTAAATTCCTCTTGTTAGTTCACTGTTAGATTTTTATGTTTCATGATCATGCATAATGGTTCACAAGTAGTTAAAGCAGCTTGTTATAGTCTCATTTTAGCTTATTTAATCATTATTAGTCATTAGGATCAGACCAAAGTTCACCAAAGTCAACCTTTTGCAAAAAAATCAAAAAAGTCAAGTTTGTAGAAATAAATTTTTGAATAAACTTGAGAATTTTGTGTAGGGTTCAATATTCAGTTTTAGGACTCATACTTTTTAGGTATTAAAATTTTGTTGCTTATCTTTACTATAATATTTTTATTTATTTTTATTCTAGCTTATAAACTGCTTATTTTGTGGCTTACTTTGACCTATTTTTCACAAACCTCCCCTGTGCAGGGTGAGGCAGGCCTTGAGCCTCTTTTCATAAGCTCATAACAAGTTTCTTAGTGAAGCTTGTTGTGATCTTTTGGGTGTTTTGGAAACCCCTCCATCCCAACTGCTTATGCTTGTACTCATTTCCCCTTTTATTGCTTATCTTTTTGCTTATTTTGATCCATCCATGTTGACTCATCAGAACAACTACACTGAGTCATCAGTGCAGTTGAGAGCAAATTCACAAGCTCTTTTTGAGCTTGTCTGTGGGTTCCTTAGTGAGTCATTGGGTTCTTTGAGAAGCTCAGAAGCCCCACTTTCTAGTTCTTAGCTTAATTTAGCTTTTAGCTTATTGGATAAGCTTGAAACTAGGCCTGCAAGTCCCCCTTTGGTCTGTGTGACAGGCAGTGTAATTGGATTTGCTTATCTCTTATTTTTAGCTTATCCCTTGTGCTTTTCTTGTTGTTTCTGCTTAATCTTAGCTCCACTCACTTGTTTCTAGCTTATTTTAGGCTCCTGGTTTAGATTGTAGCTTGTTAGTAGCTTTTGAACCCAAAAATCCAAGTTAAGATTGTAAAAGCTCAACTGTTGGAAAAATAAGCTCTTGCAGAGTTTATTTGTTGGTTTAAAAAAGTCTTCCTTTATAAAAGTTGTTTAAATTTAAGTGTTTAGTAGTTTTGTAAAAGAAAATTCAGAAAAGAAAAATAAAAATAGAAATCTGCCAAGAGTGGGATTCGAACTCTAGACCTTTTGGTCAAACTTGGTCAAAACCAAAGGGAGGTCGTGCACCATCTGGGCTATAGCTATCTTAGTGTATTTCTTTTCCTCTCTTGTTTATATAGTACTCAGTTCCTAGTTAAGCTTATTTTCCCTTTTAGCTTATTTTCAGCTTATTTATAAGCTTTTTCACCATTTTCTTAATTTTCCCAGCTTTCTTGTATTATAAACTATATTTAGGAAAAGTTTTAGATTTATTACTTTTCATCACTATTTATTATAATTTAAATTAGTTTAATTGGTAATTAAATAGTTTTTAATTAATAATAATTAATTAAATAGTCTAATAAATATTTTTCTTTCTCCAATAATTTTCTTTTATCATTTGGGTTCCAAAAATATAATTTTCACATCTGTGGGATTTATATTTGACAGAACTCGCGTTTTATTTTGTACGTCACGTAGATTTTAAGTTAACTTTCGCGTTTTTTTTAGGTTTGTAAACGTTTCTAGCTAATTTCCTTTCACGTTCCAGTTCTTATAGCTTATTTAAGCTATTCCCTTTTATTCCTTAGTGTAAAAACAATCAAAACCTTTTTCCTATTCATAATCACCCGATCACAAATCCGTTTTAATACCATTCACACCTCGTCGGGACATAACGACCCGGGAATATTCCTATACTCTCTAGACTTCATTGCATTGGTTTCTTGACCCTCAGGCTTTTATTACGGTTGATCATTCACAAGTGGTTAGCTTGTGTGATAAAACCTGACCGTTCAGGGCCAATCAAAATTTGGCGCCGCTGCCGGGGAGGTGTGCTGCGTATTCACAACGATTTGCAGATTAGTGATTCTGGATATACACTCTTTGTATATTATCCATCCTTGTTCATATTTTCATAAAAAAAAAACAAAATCGTGAAGTTAATTCGTTTGACAAATCGATTACCAAAAAGATTTTCCTTCTTATTCTGTTTTTCAAAATGTTTATCAAAAATACCAAAAATATTCATCTTTACCCTCTTTTGATCAAATGGAACTTGTAGAATCCATAACTGCTCGTCCTTCTCAACTCCCTCAGTCTGTTATCATCACACCCGAAGTTCCCACTCACTCTCTGATCATGGGGGATGAGCATCTTAGCACTGTTCCTGAAAAGGAATCGGACGAATTCATAAAGTCTAGTGTTGAGAACCTTGTCCCAACCCCAAGAGAGTCACAGGGAACTTTTGATCATATGTGTGATTTACCTTCTCCTCTTGAGTGTTCAAACGATCATTTTGAGACTTTCTCAGATTTTAATGATGATTGTACATCTCATGGAGACATTGAGTATATTGAGGCATCATTCCCACAGTCTGATGCTGATCCTCTTCTTGAGGAGTTCGCCAATGAACTTACTCACATCAATCCACTTTCATTGGAAAGTGATGATGGTCTCCTCGATTTCGAAGCCGATCTTGGAGAAATTGAAAGTCTCCTATATCATGATCCGTCACTCACTTCTTATCCCAGCAGTCCAATAGAGAATGTTAATCACCTTGTTCCTGAAGCATTCAATACTACTCTCACCAATCCTCTATTTGAATTCGAATCTGAATTCACTTTGATTTCTGATAATCCAACCTTTGGTATTCAGAACGAGGATAGTGATCAGTCTGTAATGGAACATGAGTTCACAGACTCACATCTTGTGAAAAATTCTCTTCATGAGGAGTTCTCCGGTGAACTCACTCATCATATCATGACTCCTCCGGAGTATGATAGCCCGGGGGGATGTTAGGAACACGTTTCACGTTTACAAAGTGTCGGTCATTAGTTTGTAATAGGTTGCTATATTAGACTTATTATGTTTTACATTTAATCATTTAGTTATGAAAGTTTATGATGTAATTTCATGATATGTAAAAGTCCAAGGGGTGTGAAATAGTAGAAGTATCTAGTGCCTCTTGGACTTCCTATAAATACATGTTGTAAGCCCTCATTAGGGCTTGTTGGTTCTCTATTGCAATATCAATATCATTTACATCATATTCTTGAGTTCCTTCCACACTCTTCTTCTCTCTTCTAGTTTCTTCTTTACTATTGTGTCTTTGGTTGTTTATGCAAAACATGGTGACCTAACAAGTGGTATCATTCGCCTAGGGATATTAGAGGTTGTTTTATATTAGTTTGGGTTAGTTTTTTGATCTCGTTTGGTGTGTTTTTGGTCTCGTTAGATTGTAGTTATAACTCGTGTGGTTCATATTTTTGTGTAGTCAAGGTTACTAGAACATTTAAATTCGTTTGGTACTCATTTGAAAGTAAAAAATTTGATCAGTACGTATTTTGGGTTCTTTAGCGAGTTTCAATATTAGGGTTAAGCGAGTATTGATTTTTGGGTTTTGTACTTAGCGAGTTTGGCCTTTTGGGTTTAGCGAGTTTGGGGAATAATTGGCGAGTATCATTGATTTTCTAGCGAGTTTGTATATTTGGTCAGCGAGTATCATTCACTTCCTGGCGAGTAAGCCATTGTTTCCTTATCCTAGCGAGTAAGGAATTTGTCCCTAGCGAGTATTAAACCAAACTCTGCTTCTCCTCTCTCAGATTAGCGAGTATCAACCTAACACAGCGAGTATCAACCTTAGATAGCGAGTATCAACCTAACATAGCGAGTTTCAAGTCTCACCTAGCGAGTAAGAACGTGTTCTAGCGAATAAGGAATTTTTTTTGCAAGTTTGGGCTTTTGTTTCGACACTCACAACTAATCTTCAACAACAACCTACACCTTATCCTTTAAAGATCCATTCAAGCATAATCAATCATCATGTCTCGACCTCTATTCTACTTCTACAATCAACAACAACAACAACCATATCCTCAACCGTTTCAGCAATTGTATCAACAACCGTCAACGTACCCTCAACATCAACTCTTAATGCATCAAGTGCAACAGTAACCGTACTTACAACCGAACATGCAAACCGTTTTACCACCACCGAAGCAAACCCATTGGTTCGATCAGATGTGTGAAGCTATCACTAGTCAACAATCTCGTTATGAAGCAGGATCTCTTGATATACCACCAATGCTTACACCAGGAAACTATGTTCAGTGGGCGAGCCGTTTCTTGCGTTTTCTTGAATTAAGGAAACCTCATGGTAAGTATATGAGGAAAGTTCTCTTTGAAGGCCCATACCAATGGCCAACAAGAACGGTTCCGGGTGATCCCAATGCTACACCACCAAGACCTGAAACAGTAATCCCAGTTCCCGAATCACAACTCACTGAAGAAGAAAGACATCATTATAAAGCTAATGAACTTGCAATGAGCTACCTAGTCCAAGGAATTCCCAATCCAATCTTTCGAAGTGTTGATGCTCAGAAAACTGCAAAAGATATGTGGGAACATGTTCACCTCTTGATGGAAGGTACTGAGTTGAATCAAGAAGATATGGAATCAAAGCTTTATCTGGAATATGAGAACTTCATGATTGAATCAGGAGAATCACTCGAGTCTTACTATCATCGGTTCACCAACATCATCAATGATTTGGATAGAAACAATGTGAAACTTCCAAGGATTGCTATCAACACAAAGTTTCTAAGTTGTCTTGGTTATGATTGGCAAAAGTATGTCACGTTTGTTCGACAAGCGAAGAATCTTCATAATGCCACTTATAGTTTATTGTTTGACTATTTGAAGCATCATGAGAGTGAAGTAAACAAGGATCGTGCTCTTCGTGCAAGTTTGTCACCTTCTCCAACACCAAACTCTTTAGCACTTATGGCTCAATCACAATTCACTCCACAACAATCACATCAGGGTTTTGCTCAGGATCCGAATTACCTCACTTACCAACAACCACAATCTTCTCAGCAACTAGTTCCATATGATCCCAATCAGCAAGGCAATCTGAATATGTCTTATGACAACACTGATTCAATGTACTACTCCAACTCTACTAATGATGAAGATGATGAGGACTTCAACAGTCTGAACCAAGGAATTGCTCTCATTGCTAAAGCGTTCAGCAAGTTCTCAACCAAGTCCAACAATCGACTTCGTTCTTCATCAAACACCAGGAATCAAGCTGTTATTCAGGATGGTCGTGTGGAAGTGCAGAATCGTAATACTGGAAGGTTTGGGTCAGGAAGGAATATGGGTAATTATGGAGGAGGTCAAAGGGTTAACGCTGGTTATCGCAACAATGTTGCTGCTACTCAGAAAAGGGTTGAGATTGTGGAACAAGGTAATAATGATGCAGGGAAAACGGTTGTTCGATGCTATAACTGCAATGGGGTTGGTCACGTAGCTACTGCATGTCCTTCGCCACGTACTCAAGGAAGCAAATACCACAAGGAGGCTCTACTACTTGCACTTCAGGATGAAGCACGTGGGAATGCTAGCAATGACATGAACAACAGTTTCATGGCTACAGCTCAGTCTGATGATGATATGGAGGATTTGGAAGCTAATGCTGCTGTGATGCTGATGGCTAATATGCTGGAACTTCAAGTTAATGATTCAGGCCCAGTGTACGACACTGACGGTCTGCCTCAGGTATTTGAACCTATCACATGCTTAATTCATGATATTGCTTCATCTTCCGAATTTGATTTAAACAAGGAACAATTTGTTCAAAATGAGTCGTCGTTATCTAATCAGGAGGAATATCAAATAGACCCAGTAGTTACATTTGATGATGACGATCAAATTAACGCTGTTGTTATATTTGACGACGTCAATCAAATTAACTCAGAAGTTACATTTGATACTCCAATTGATGAAGATAACAACGAAGATTTTGAACAAAATGACCCTATGATTGATTCAGAGTCTGAGATCAGAACTGCTCTTATGACCACCCAAGCTCAAATTTTAAAATGTAATGAAATAAATGCTAAGTTAAAAGCTAAAGTTGCATCGTTAACGAATGACCTTGAGTGATGTCAAACAAAAATTCATGATTTTGAAACACGTGCTAATCGGGAAAAAGGCTTTGAGGCTGCGTTCCAAAAATCTTATGTTCAAGAACAAAATTTACAACATCAGGTTCGTGAACTAACCGTTTCCAAAAGTGATTTGATTGCTCAAATGGAAAAAGACAAGTTTGCACACAAGTTACAAATTGATCAACTCAAAAACGAACTTTTCAAAACAAAAGCTGAGTTGACAAAGTGTCAAACTGAATTTCAAGAACATAAACAAAAATCAAGGGAACGTGCTGATAAATACATTGAAGAAATTCTTGAACTGGAACACAAACTCAAGGACTTTCAAAATGTGGTTTATAAAACAGGTGACACCATTTCCACAATTCAAAAGTTTTCCATACAACAAAAACACGATGGGAATAGATTTGGTATTGGTTTTGAAAACCCCCAGTTTCTTCAAACAGCACTCAAGGAAATTCCAAAGCTATACAGTGCAGACCATTTCTTTGATGAATCTGTTGTGCGTGTTGTTATTTATTATCGTGAAGAAGAATTGGAAATAGAAGATGAGACTCGATCTAAACTGGATGATGTGTTTTTCAATACACCTTTTGACTACTCAAAATTTCCTCAAATAACGGAAACTTTTGTACCTCAACAAGAGAAAACAGAACAACCATGGACTTTAATGCAAATTAATGAGTCATCTTCTGATGTAGGTCCTGTTAAACCAGTAGCACAAATAAATGGTTCTTTACCAGATTTGAGTCAAATTAAACCATTAACAAAAAGATGTCAAGTACTTCGGTATTTTGAAACGTTCATGGAAGATATAAAATTTTTAGAAGACGCGATTGAACGTAACTCTCAAATAACGATTGCAACCTTTCAATCTGCCTATGAGAAAGAAAAAAGAGAAGTCTTTCAAAAACAGTTTTTGCCACATGTACAACATTTGCGTCTTTGTGCTACTTATTGGGAACAGGAACTACAGAAAGAAGTAAAATCCATGATGAAAGTTTTTGAAGCAACTGAGAACATTATTTCAAAAGAGCAACGCCGTAACAAAGTTTTGCAAAAACAATCTGATTGTCTCTTAGAATTTGTTCTTAATGCTGATATCTTGTCTGTGATTATGAATGCCTTGTATGAAACTGGTACCTCTGCACTTGTTGATGCTCACAAAACAGAAAATGAGATGTTAAAAGATGAAATTGAAAAATTGAAAAATGAAAATGAGGCTCTCTCGAAACACAGTGATGATGTGCAAAGTTTACTTTCAAAAGAAATTTGTCAACTGAAACATAAGCTCGAATGGTGTCAATCTCAGAGTCTAGATTTTGAATTGAAATTGCAAAACAATAATAATTCATCTCTTGACAAAGCAAATGCAGTTTCACAAAATCTACTTTTAAAATATGAAAAAGAAATTGCTGATTTGAAAATTGAAAATGCTGAATAGGAACAACATCGTGATGCTTATTTTCGGTCTAACAAAAAACTCGAAAGCGTCATTCAAGAAAAACAACACGTCATCACTGAGTTAAAGGAGAAGCTCAAGACACTTGAGAAAGGAAAATCAGTTAACACTAATGTGATTGCACCGGGAATGTATAACATCGACACATCTACTGAACAAACACACTCTCAGAATTCTAATGTGATTGCTTCAACCTCTACAGGACTAGTCACCACTACTAATGTTAGCAGGTCAAAGAGAAAAAGACTTAACAAGAAGAATAGGATCTGGAAACATAAAAGTGGACCTCTAGAGACCTCAGCAGTAGAAGATCACACTAGGACTTTGAATAAAATGCATGTTGCAAATGATTTAGGTTCTGATTTATCTGTCTGTAATTTGAATCAATGTGTAACGAATGCTGAACCTTTGAATGTTTCTAAGTTTAATGCATCTTGTGTGTTTTGTCGTAAAAGTATGTTGTCTGGTGATCACACCAAATGTGTTGCTAATACTCTCCTATCTCGTCAAATGAAACGTTACAATGGCATTTCTAATAGGCCCCCTACTGCTTCTAAGTCTGTGCTAGGTAGAAAGCCAAGTGTAGTTTCTAATGCTACCTTAGTTACACCCATTGCTCAAACGACATCTAGGAAAGTTGAAACACCTAATGCGTTCACTAAGAAGAAAGCTAAATCTAGTTGGCTATGGCAACAATGGTTACAGAGAAAACCTAGTTTCAAATGGATACCTAAAGTTATTAATTCTTGTGTTTCTAACCCATCGGAACCCACTTCTTCTTCGGGTTCCAATGTGACCATTGCTCCACCTTTGTCTTCTTCTTGTGATGCAGGTGGTACAACTTGTACTCTGGATTGTTGATAGCGGCTGTTCCCGACACATGACAGGCAACCTCAAAATGTTGAAAAACTTCGTTGCAAAGTTCATTGGCACTGTCAGGTTCGGGAATGATCATTTTGCTGCTATCATGGGCTATGGAGATTATGTCACAGGGAACATCGAAATCAGTCGGGTTTACTATGTCGAAGGACTTGGGCACAATCTTTTCTCAGTCGGTCAATTTTGCGATGGAGATTTGGAAGTAGCGTTTCGGGAGAAAACTTGTTTTGTTCGTGATCTTCAAGGCAACAATCTTATGTCCGGTAAACGTGCGAAAGGTCTCTACACTATCTCGTTATCCGATATGATTGCTACCTCTCCGATCTGTCTTCTTTCCAAAGCAACTTCAACAAAATCATGGTTATGGCACAAGCGTATGTCTCACCTGAACTTCAAAACAATGACGGATCTTGCTCGTCATAAGCTTGTTGAAGGTCTTCCTCGCTTTCGCTACTCAAAAGATCACTTATGTCCGGCATGTGAACAAGGGAAGAGCAAGCGAGCACACTTTAATTCTATTGCTGAATCAAGCTCAAAACATGTTCTTCACTTACTCCATATGGATTTATGTGGCCCAATGCGTGTGCAAACGATCAATGAAAAACGCTACATATTAGTAATTGTTGATGACTATTCTAAATGGACTTAGGTTTACTTCTTACGTAGCAAAGATCAAGCCCCATCAATGATCATCACCTTTCTCACCAAGATTCAGGTCCAACTGCGTAACACCGTCAGAATCGTCAGAACAGACAATGGAACTGAGTTTAAGAATCAGATTCTTCGAGATTACTTTGAGAATGTGGGAATTGAGCATCAAACGTCGATAGCAAGATGTCCTGAACAGAATGGGGTTGTCGAACGTCGTAACCGAAC
>LBNU01014754.1:50178-77883 GCA_014162995.1 Artemisia annua
TATGGCAAATTATCTACGTTGGTCCCCATTGTCTCATTTGACCAAAGTTGTTTAATCCGAACATGTTTTGTATTTGACTTGGTTGCATATATGGTGGAAACATTCCCCACGGATTGAAGTTCCACATTTGTCGATTATTGTTAAAGTTTCGTCTATTTTGGTTTGCTTTAGTTTGAGGAGTTTTAGACCTAGGATAGGAACTTATTTGTTTTCTAGGTGGTGGAGTTTTGGATCTCATCTTTGGTTTAAAAGGTTCGGCATCGGGTTTTAAAGATGATTTACGAAAACTTTTAACTTCTTCATCACTAGCTATGGGTACTAGTCTATCTTTTAAGAGTATGTATTTTGGTTTTGATTCCAATGGTATAGACTTATTAGTTTCACTTTCAAATTTTACACTTTTTGTTTTACTAGTTGAAGCTTCATTCGTATCATATCCTAAGCCGGTTTTATCTCTTGATGATCTTTGAATGCTAATTAATCTTCTAAGTGATTTACTACTATTTTCAAATTTCTCTAGTTTATTTACTTCTTCCTTGATTTGTTTATTTTCCTCTTCAATAACTAGACAATTTTTACAATCACTTAAATTTTCTTTGCTTTTTACTAGATTATTTAGTTTGGCTTTTAACTCAATTATTTCATCTTTTAGTTGGTTATTAGTTTGTTTTAGTAGTTTGTTTTTAACCATCACTTTTTGTCCTACTTTGCATAACATCCTATATTCGCTATCTATGTCTTTTCTGTCTAAGGATAAATTATCATCACTATAGTACTCGGTTTCGGAACTTACCTCGTCGGAAGCCTTAGCCATGAGACACTTCTCTTCTCTTGTTGTCTCTTTCTCATCGTTCTCACTATCGCTCCATGCTCCTCCAATGAACGCTTTATAATTTTGACTTCTTGATAATTTTGGACATTCGCCAATGAGATGGTTTGGATCTCCACATTTGAAGCACTTCCTTTCGCTTTTCCCATTCTTGTCGTCCTTGATTCTATGCGATGCTTTTCTTTCTTCAAATGGTTGTCTAACGTGTCTTCCTCGTCTTTTGAAGAATTTCTTGAAGTCTCTAACGGCCATAGCGTATTCTGCATCATCACTTTCGGATGTCGAGTATTCTTCATCACTTGAGTCCTTCTTAGCTTTCAATGCAATTGACTTGCTTTGCTCTCTTTTTCCTTTAACCATTTCGGAATCTTTCTTTATTATCACTTCATGCACTTTCAAGTTTCCAATTAGCTCGTCAAGTGGTAGAGTTGATAGATTCTTCGATTCTTCAATAGCCGTCACCTTAGCGCGCCACTTCGGATGGAGAGCCCTAAGAAATTTCCTTACAAAATTCTTGCTAGAAAAATTCTCATCAAGTGCTTTTAAACTTGTGATGATTGTGTTAAATCTAGCAAAAGCATTATCTATCGATTCCTCTTCCGGAATCGTGAATTGTTCATATTGTTGTACAAGAAGATCTATTTTGTTATCTTTGACTTGACTATTACCTTGGTGAGTGATTAATAAAGAATTCCAAATTTCTTTTGCGGTATTACACATAAAAATTCTTTCATATTCTTTGCGCGGTAACGCATTATAAATAACCATTTTAGCCTCATTATTTTTAGAAAGTTTCTTTTTCAAATCATCGCTTTGTTTTTCATAAGAAACAAGTTCATCCTTTTTAGTTTCCGAATTATATTGTAAAGGAAGAAAATCACCATTAGTAATAACATGCCAAAGATCTAGATCCTTTGATTTCACATAAGTTTCGAATCGATTTTTCCAATATAAAAATCCATCACTTTCAAATAGTGGTGGTCTTTGCATAGATTGCCCTTCTAAATATTTTTCCGATTCCATAGATCGATTCAAGTTTTAAAATACAATATATTATAAAAATCTTGTTTAACCTGGCTCAGATACCAATTGTGGAAAACTAGAAGGGGGGGTTGAATAGTTTTACGTCCGTTTTAAAATTTATGAAACAAGTTTTTTTAAAAACTTCGATTCTAGTTTATGTGAATTCAAGACTTGCACTATATGAACAAATATCTATTACTAACTAACTAAGCTAATATAGTATAAGTAAGTGAGTAATGAATGAGAAGAGTTAGAAAGATCAAACCACAACACAAGGATTTATAGTGGTTCGGCTACAAGGACACCTTCCTTGTTCCTACTCCACTCCCCGAGTCACCTAATTGAGAGTATTCTTCACTATGTCAACAAACTCCCTTGTGGCGGAGAAGCCTTACACAACTTTCGCTTACACCGGCTTAACGACACAAAGCTAGATGTCGGGTTCTAATTCTAGCTAGAACCAGTCTCACAACACAACACAACTTCTTCACAACTTCAGCACACCACGACTTCGTCACAACTTCACACCACTACACTACTTCTTCTTCTCCCTACACAACTTCTACTTCTCTCTACACTACTTATTACAAGCACAACACAACTATACAAATAATGTACACAATATACACAACTACACTACAATACTTCTTGAGCTTTGTTTGTTGAAGGAGTATTCTTCTTTTGCACTTTTAATGAGGATGGATGTGAAGGGATTGAATCACTTGAAACAAGGATTAGTAATCTAATGATCAAAGGGTTTTGGAGGATGTTTAGAGAGATTTGAGATCTGAAATTTTCGTGCAAAAGGTGAGGAAAAATACCAGATTTAAGTTGGTATTTATAGGGGAAAAATTCTGACAAAATTCTAACACAGGAGCGTGCCGGTCCCCTTAATTCATGGCCGGTCCCCTTAAAATTAAGGGGGCGCCCCTTATAATTAAGGGGGCCGGCCTACTGTAACGACCAGAAAGTTTTGTCTTTAGTGGGGAAAGTTTATTTGGTGAAAAATTAACTGATTTTGGTTAAAATTTTGAATTCATATATTTAGTATGTTTAAAACATTTTTTTTTATTGCCAAAATTGTTTTTCAAAAATATATAATATGTTTATATTATTAAATAAACTTTGTAGTAATTAATTAAATACCCCTTTGATCATGAGATGTATTAAGCACTTGTTTATTCATACCTTAAGTCATTAAATTGGATATAGTCATATAAACTAGCTTAATACTTGTTTACGTAGTAATCTTACGTTTAGTGATTTTACATTTTGTGATCATCAAAACGTAGAGATATCAAAAAATATAAATAACGTTTTTACGCATTATTTATGTCAACACTTTACGCAAATCCTCAATAGCCTCACGCCACTCTGTCAACTCCCTCCTCAGAGTGGTCGTCCTACCAACCAACACTCCCATCTCGCGCTCCATCTCCTCAAACCTCGCTACAGTCATATCTCCTATCCGATCCGCTATTCGGCTAACCCTAGTACTCAAGGCAGAAATCTGCTCCCAGGTCAGGCCCATCTCCCCATACGTGTCAGACTCAAAAGAGATCTCAGACGGCGTATCAGGTGTTGGTGGCAACTCGGGAGAGTCAGGCAGGTGCCAAGGAGAGCCAGGTCCTGGAGAATGAACTAAAGGTGCAGGATCCTGATCCGGCTGAATCTCCTCGACAACCTCCATCTCTGCCTCCTCAGCCTCCTCCTCATCCTCGACCTAAACCTCGGGCTCCTCCTCGGCCTCAGCCTCTAGAGGCTCCAACTCCTCCCAAGGCTCAACCTCCTCCTCAGGGTCTAACTCCTCATCCTCCTAGCTCTCCGAGTACGTATCGTGACGGTGATGCTTCTGCGGCGTAGGTGAATCACGGGACGAAGGTGAAAGTGGGGTAGGGGAACGGGGTCGCCTACGCGATGGAGAAGCAGGTGGTGATGACATAAGAGAGTAAGCAGGAAGGTGCATAGGTGCTAATGGTGGTCTCACAGATATACGGGCTGTATGTCTAGGAGTATGGGTCCTAGTTAAGGCCTGGTGAAGGGTAAGCTGTCTAGTATGACTATACTGACCAGATGAAGATAACAATGAAGTAGGTGATACAGGAGACACAGATGATGAGACAGTGACTGTATGACGGATAACCTCATAAGGGTCATCCCGATCAGGGGTCACTCGAGGTAATGCTGGACGCAACAGAATATCCTCCTGAACATCGGGAATCGGCATAGCTGTGACAACGATATAGGGTGGGTATAAGTGTTTCAATAGGAATTGAACCACACGGTATACTTCGTCGTATAATAATAATAATAATAATAATAATAATAATAATAATAATAATAATAATAATAATAATAATAATAATAATAATAATAATAATAATAATAATAATAATAATAATAATAATAATAATAATAATAATAATAATAATAATAATAATAATAATAATAATAATAATAATAGAATTAATAATATGTAGTCGTGATGCTGAAAGCATTTGCATATAAGACATAAGACAGAAATAAAACCTTAGCTTGGCAGGCGCGCGTCGGTTCTCGGATCAGTCATCTCGAAAATGGTTATAGTCTAGGTTTTTATTTAATTACCCAGTTCTCTATAACCTTGGCTCTGATACCAATCTGTAAAACCACCGAAATCTGGTACAGCGGAAGACTTATCAAAGTTCGGGGTGCTACGTGGATTGGTACACAACACAGTTATACAGAACAGAATAATCATAAATAAGTTTCGATAAAAGGCTAAAGTAAGAAATTAAGGTTTACAACCCGAATGTAGCAAGCCCAAAATAAATAAAGATAGGTCCCAAATTATTTATTATCAGAGTTTTAGCCGATGACTGATCCTTGTACCCGCAACGCTCTCCAAGCCTTTAGTAGCAACCAGCATATCACAACCTACACAGTACCTAAGAATACATGCTAAAACGGGTCAGCTTACGCTGGTGAGTACATAGAGTCAAACACAAACCAACACAACGCAAGGGTTCATATAATAAAGCATGACTCAATAACAATTTCATAACATGCATAAAAAGGGGAATTCCTATAGGTGCACACTATAGCTAATACTGCACTAGTAGTCATGCTATCATACACCTGCAGGATGCAGATAGTACCACATAGCAGTCGCATACTTAATCCATAAACCATAATATAACACTTCGACAACATAACCAATAATATAAACATACCAACGACATAGCCAATAATAGACACATATAAATAACATAGCCCATAATACTCACGCAACAATTCATAGCAAACATCAATAACATCGCAACACTCCCGAAAGACCCATTTAGAAGAAGGTATAAAGAAGAGTATAGCGAAGAGCATGTATTCTCCCCCAAAGAAGAGAAAACGATAAAACAGGGGCTATGAACTCACCTCTAGTATTAGTCGAGAGGTGATACAAGTAGCAAATACGAACACTAGTAAGTCACGGCACTGCGGGCTCGGCACAACCTATTAAATAAACTCGTCTTAGTATCTTATCCGAACTTCATAACCTTATATGTAAAGAAAATAGAATATATTCTCATTAAATGTTATCGTTGCATTCTTTTAGATGTGTGTTTGGTATCCTGTGTGTGCGGTGATGACACGACTCCAACTCAAGTGAACTCACGCCAAAACAAAGACCGACACACTTAGTCAACTCCTATTGGGTCAAACGTTCTTAATATTTAGCTTAATAAGCTCCTTGAACAAGTCATCGAGTCTTTATCGAATTCGTCAACCCGATATAGCTCCATAACTCTTTCGTATCGATTATTAACCCAAAAGTTAAGTCACGTGGGTCAATGAGTCGTAAGGATGAATTACCCATTAATAGTTTTCCACTATTATGCTTCTCGGGCCTTTATTGGACTCGTCAGCCCAATAAGTCCGTTAAACCATAAAAATCGAATCTATTAACGTTAATTAATCCGTAACTCGACCTACTCTAACACGACTCCCTAATCTTATAAAAAGGTAAGTCTCGTGACACGTGCCCTCGAAAGGTTTAGTGACTCGTTCATTTCTTTATAAAACATATTCTCGTTAATAGTTATTAATCATAATTATTAGAACTTCATCTCGTCGCTATTTTACGTTTCCTCATTAATTGAGAAATATTAATAAACGCCTTTTCAACGTTATTTAACATTTCTTTATTAAATCGAAGACGTTATATATAACGTAGCTATTGACTTCTAATTATTATTATTAGCACTATTACTATTATTATTAACTTATAAATAAATAATAACGGTTATCTATCGTTATAATTATTTACATATAATATATGTGTATATATATATATATATATATATATATATATATATATATATATATATATATATATATATATATATATATATATATAATTTTATATTAGCCGTTATAATTCTATTTTAATCCGTTTATCACATTTAACGAGTCACAATACTTTTCGAGTCACATTATCACGGGTTATATCCCAACAATAAATCCAATGTCCATATCGGCATGTTGTGGCCACACGAGACTAGAAAGTCTCGGCGACTCACGACTTAGCACGGGATCAATAACTATCATCATANACGTGCCCTCGAAAGGTTTAGTGACTCGTTCATTTCTTTATAAAACATATTCTCGTTAATAGTTATTAATCATAATTATTAGAACTTCATCTCGTCGCTATTTTACGTTTCCTCATTAATTGAGAAATATTAATAAACGCCTTTTCAACGTTATTTAACATTTCTTTATTAAATCGAAGACGTTATATATAACGTAGCTATTGACTTCTAATTATTATTATTAGCACTATTACTATTATTATTAACTTATAAATAAATAATAACGGTTATCCATCGTTATAATTATTCACAAGTTAATATGTATATATATATATATATATATATATATATATATATATATATATATATATATATATATATATATATATATATATATATAATTTTATATTAGCCGTTATAATTCTATTTTAATCCGTTTATCACATTTAACGAGTCACAATACTTTTCGAGTCACATTATCACGGGTTATATCCCAACAATAAATCCAATGTCCATATCGGCATGTTGTGGCCACACGAGACTAGAAAGTCTCGGCGACTCACGACTTAGCACGGGATCAATAACTATCATCATATCAACAACTAACCAAACGAATACTCACTTGCCGAGACCCTNAACAACAACCCTCAATCCTACTCGCCGAGACCCTAGAAGTCTCGGCTCTACCTCTTCGACCACAACAACACAACAACGACAACAAGAACCACGACAACAACAACAATAACTCGGCAAGAACATAACAACAACTCGACACAAACAACAACAACCTCAACGCAACAACCAAATCCGAATCCAAACACCCTCTCGGCAACAACACTCAACCCAATCCTTCACCACAACCTCAACCCAACCTAAACTAGCCTAAACCCATCTCTAAACTAGCTACAAAACATCACCATCAACATCAAATCACCACTGCCGACAGGCTAGAGCTCTCGGCTCACCCTATTCGACCAACCAACGCAAACACAAACCTAAAACGAGATACCAAACACCTATTTAACCATTTTTAGCCTTTATCTTTTCGTTATTATTACCAACTCGCAAACCCAAAGTTTTTTGAGTCAAAACCGAGGTCAAAACACCACAAAAGTGGTGGGTTTACCCACCTTAATACTCGGCTCAGTCAAGAACGCGAAGAAAACGAAAGGTGAGTGTAGATTCGATCCAATAACTCGAAGGAACATGGTGTTAACGAAGGTATTATCGCGCGTGGTTATGCTCGATTGATAGAGAATCAAAAATGATTAAGTTTGGTGGTGGAGGAGAGTATAAACGCGCCGAGGTGGTGGTGATATCGCCGGAAAAGTGACCGGTTTACTTGTGGGTGTGGGTGTGGGTGTGTGTGAGAAACGGCGAGGGAGAGAGAGAAGAGAAATAGTAACCCTAAAAATGAATATATGTGGGTATTTATAGGTAGGTGGATGCAAGGGGACTAGTAGCAAACCCTCGCACTCCCTCGGGGACCAAAGTTGTAAATCTTCTAATATCTTTAACATATCGCGACCGGGATAAATAAAACGCGTTATAATTATTTTTCCGAACTTCCAAAGTTATTCTACCGACTTTAGAATCGTTTTTACATAGATTTTGGTTATAAATATGTATAACCTTTATTATTATTCGTTTACTTTCCATATTTTCACGTTTCTCTATTTGTTGTGCCAAGACACGCAGTGATACTTACTAGGAAACCAGGGGATACTCACGACTCACGAAATAAAATAGATAAAATATATTAATAGCAAAACCCAAGATTACCAGTTGTCACAATTACAGAGCCCAAAACAAGTTTCTCATCAATCGAATTCCAAAACGTGGCAAAAATACTCATGAACCGTGCCATCTCCAGTATAATCAAATCTGAATTTAAAGATTTATCAAATCTGAACTGTAAAGGAATATTTTTGCCACAACTCGATGTCGGATGGATCAGGTTTTACTCCGATCACCCTATCTTTCAATTATTATCAGGATACAAGAAAAAAACTATATACCTGAGATAAATGAAAGGTATCTTTCGGTTAAGATACATATAATCAAAAGCAGAGTTAACACCATTTGCAATCATTCTTGGATTACATGTTTTGAGATATATTTTCCTTCTCTCCATTGTTTCTGTTTGCATTTAAGAAAAAAGTTTGGTTTTAGATTTGATACAAAAGAGTGTTTATATAGGAGAAAAATATGTGTAGTGGAAGCCAAATTAAAGGGTAGTCTAATATAGACAAAGAAAGAATTTAATAATTTTATCTAGAAATATGTGTCAATTCAATATAATAAAAGGTATTGCAGTAATTTTCTTACTTGAAACAAGTGTGGTCAAAGTATATGTACAATTTTATAATTTAATCAATGAAATATTAATGAAATTGATTTTTTTTTAAATGACGACGAGATTTTACCAACAATTTTTAAAGAAAAAAAAATTTCAATGCATAAAAAAATGTGTCGTATTAGTGTATATATTAATATAACTTTTACGGAGTATTATTTTCTCCACCTTTGCAAATCCTTTATCATGGTTAGTCACTCAAGTAATAATGACTGTCAAGTCATTGCAGCTAACAACCATATCAAATCAAAATATTAGCCGCCTACAAAACGTGTAGTCTGAAACGAACAGTGCCATAATTACATTCCTGCAGTATCTGTCAGTCATAAATATAATGATGGTATAGAGCGACTAAATGAATATTTTTTACTGTATTAAAATATCCAAAACAATGTAATGTGGCTTCGTTGTTTGAAAATTTTCTTGCTATATGTAGACGCTAATAAGCTTTCCGATAACATTATGCATGTTACACAATCTTTAAAAAATACGTTTATCTTCATTGATATAATTTACTCCGTGTATGAATGTCACGCGATCGGGTTATACATTAGAAAAGTCGTCATTAAGTTGAGCGAGAATGGACTTTCGTAAGCAAAGTATTTAGTGCAATTATAATTGGAGGAATTAGAAAAATGAAAGGTTTGAGAGTTGAGGTGTATGGATAGCCACGATCATGATTGTTCTTACGTTAGGTATAATATGTTTCTGATACATTACATACAAGTTTTTTGCTAAACATGTTATGTTTCTATTATAATACAAATTGTTACGTTTCTGATGCAATAAAACCTACGATTATATAATAAAAATATTATGTTTCTAACACGTGTCCCAAACTGTTAGCCACATTACCAACACCTTTCTTATATTGAAAATTTCTGTTTCTGAAATAACTATACAAGTTAATACATTTTTGATACGTTAAATACAAACTTTCTTATAAACATGTTATGAGTTTCTGATAGATTAAACATAAACTTTCTGGTGAACATGTGTTTCTAATACATAAATTGACTTTCAACTAAACATGCTATATTGATAAACACATAACTTTTCTTAAAAAAATAAAAAATCGTTAAACCTGATTCCTAATCTCTTTCACAACATCATCTTCTTAACCTCTAATTAAATCCAGAATATCTTCTATAAAATCACAATCATTTTAAAATCTATAACTTTAAAATATCAACTACAATATAGCAAAACCCCTCTTCTAGACAGTGGGTTCTGTCATGCACTTGAGCCTGTCAACAAAAGCAATCTTTTCATGCATGCCAGCCTCTCGAGATGTAGGATCATTTTTTTGGATATTGAGTTTGACCCTCTGGCTTCTATTAAAAAAACAAAAGAAACGGAAAAATCTTCTTGAGGAATGGGAACTGCAAAACTCGGCGAACAACTCTCGATTAAGCATATTAGCACGAATTGAAGACAAAATACCTGTGGGAGCAGACAAATCAGATAATCAAAATAGCCAGCTCAATAATGGGTAATTGAGTAACTCAAAAGCAGAATTAACACCATTTTGTATAATGATCTCATTATCATTTTTGCTATATACTTTTCTGATAACCACATGTGTGTGTTTTTTGCTTTGAATTATAGTGAGTTGTTTGATTTAAAATCAGATGATAAAAGGTATTTAAATAAAAAACAAATTGTTGGTTGTTGAAGAGAAATAAATGATTACTTCAAGTTAACTTAGTAAAACACAACGTTTGTGGAGGCCCAAGTGATCACCTTACAGCTCATAAAGACCCAATAGGAGGCCAACTTTATAATATTTTTCATAAATTACAAAAAATAAATAAGGTCAACGATAACTAAAAACAGGTCGTATTATTTTTGATATGTAATTTTAAATGTAATTTTAAACCTAAAACACCTACGACTAATCTAACAAAAAATAAACCCAAAAACCCGTACTAAAATGAATAAAAATATGTATATTTTTTCAAACAAAAACAATCTAAAAAATAAACCCAAAATATAAGTCCATATTTGACTTTTCAAAGTTTTTTTTTTCTTACTTTTACCGTATACTTAATGAAAAGTATATCCAATAAAAGTAATAATTAGTAATAGTTGTATTTATTAACAATTTGTAAACGTAGATGTTAAATAAACACACGCATAATGTAATCAATTACGCATATGGAAAACTAAAAATGTGATAAGTATAAACCAACACTCCGGTAATGATAAAAATCAGGTCATTATTGCTGACGATCATATCAAATCAAATAGTAGCCGCCTAGAAAATGTGAAGACTGAAACAAACAGTCTCATTATTAGATTTCTGCAACATTCATTGTCACAAAACACACGTCATCTGTAAGAATAACACTACGTAATATATACCCTTTATTAAAATAACCATAACGATTTCTGATACAATAAAGCTTACGTTTCTAATAAACGTGTAATGTTTCTGATGCACATATACGATTTATTAATTAAGTATCGACACCTCATTTGTTGTGACATTTTCAACAAATATATTGGACTCATTGCCCACTTTATTATAAAAATGCTTTCGATATCCATAACTAATGGTCCAATTGAAAATTACTTGAATTTGAAGACCAAATTTTACTAAAAAACTAATCAAACAGAAATCAAACTTGAAATAATGTATATATTTTTTAACCTGAAACTAATCGAAAATTAAACATATAACAGATTTTTGCTAAGAATATAGAATTAACACATTGATAGCCAATCGAAATTTAAAGTGAGCAACGTTCGGCCCAGTGTTGTGTTTTTTGATAGGCTTTCTAAACATACAACTCCCGAAAACGTTAAGATAATTGGAAATATGAGATAAAATACACCTATGTGATATTGCTATGCAAATTAATAAATTGCTGATACATTAAAGGTTATGTTTCTGATAAGCATGTTATGTTTCTGACAAGCATACTATCATGATATAAACTAGAGATAATTATTTCTTGCAAAAATATGTTTCTCATACATAATATGAAAGTTTACATTCATCACTATCATCAAATCTGAAATTTATCTTTTTTGCCAGCATCATCTCCTTGCCCAATAATTAAATCCAGTAAACTTGCTTCAAAACCACAATATTACTTTTTACAATTTGAAATGGAGTCATGTAAATCGAGTTGCCACTTGAATGTGATGGAAGGTACCAAGGGATGTCAAAGAAATCTAATAACCGTCTTTAGACAAAATTTTTGAGGAACGGGAACTGCACGACCAAGCGAACACTCCCGGATGCAGCATTTAAGCAGAATTAACACCACTTTGTACAGCGATCTTATTCTTTTTATGACAATATCTTTTTTTAATAACCATTTGTGTGTGTTTTATGATTTTGCAATATAGTGGACTGGTTTATTTAGGATTAGATGGTATGAGGTATTTAAATAAGAAGAAAGCGTCGTTGATGAGAGATAAATAATTCAAGTTTACTATGCAAATACATAAATGATTAGACAACTCAATGTGAAGCCATCATTAGTGATGCATGGATTGCAATCTACGCAAAAGGTTTTACCTCTCATGGGATCTTGAGAAGCTTGCAATCCCCACTAGGCAGTGTACCTGACCGATGTGTAGTAGCAAGTACCGGGGGATTGATCGTTCTCCACAGGGAATAGTGTTCGTTAGGATTGAAAACAACTCTAGTTAGGTCTAAGGATGAGGGATGATTCTTTTTGTGTTTTTATATTTTATGAAAGCAAGTAAAATCTCGGTTTTGAAGGAGTGGGCGAAATTAGTTACTAGTCAACTAACCCAATAAACTACAAATGCAATAAAAATAAAATAACAAGAAAGTAAATGAGAAAAACTACTATGGAGAAAAACGTGTTTACTTAGGTGTCACTACTCCCTAGCTATCTTTTACCGGTTGATTAGTTTGTTACAATTGTGTGGATGATGGGTTGTATTCCTTAATACCATTCGTGGGGGCGTGTACGTCCTTCCCCAACTCTATAAGATCCTATCTCTTCCTATGACGACACTTTTAGTATCCTATCATGGCCTCATTAATATTCTCTTATGCATTAAACACAACCAATTAAATCATAGTACAAATCCGATTCATGTTTCCTAAGACGTTCAAGCAAGTTACCAATTGGAAGTTAGCCAGTTTTCTAAAGCCTAACAGTGAAATCATTCATCCAAAACAATTAATAACCAACCATCAACCAATAATCAATAGCTAGGTTTCATTACATCTAAACAAGGGTGAAAAACCCTTGAAAATACTGTAAAACTCGACCTAGGGTTTATCCCAAAGTTCTCCCAAAAGTTCTCTCAAAAGTTCTCTCTCTAATGTATGAAAAATAGAAAACTCTATATAGATTTTACATCTTGACGGCGTCACGTTGCAGCCCCTGACGCCGTCACCTCGCCGCCAAAATAACTCTCGGATTGCTCAGATCCAACTTTGACGCCGTCACCTTGTAATGGTCTTTGGGCCGTCTTCTTTAGCTCCAACACTTGACGGCCTAGGCGTCACAAAGCGTGACGCCGTCACGTTTTAAATCCCAAAATCTTTCTGGCGCGTCTCGTGTAAACTTCATATCCACCTCTTTGTCAACACATGACGCCGTCACCATCTAAGGTGTGACACCGTCAGGTACTATTTCCAGGATATTTTGAGACTTGTCGTTTTCTTCACTTTAATGCTCCAGAAACGTCCAAAATGCTTCCTTTTTCAGATTTCTTCTCCAAAGTTCCTAAAATGACAAAAGGAACGATTTAAGGCAATATTTGATCAAATAATTACGAATTAGGGCTTAAATGACCCCCTAAAAGCATAACACTTTTCGCCTCATCAAATACCCTTACACTTGAGATTTGCTTGTCCTCAAGCAAATGCACTTTTATTCTAATCAAAATACAATCTAGGGGTCATTTAACACTAATATAAAAGTAATTACAACAAATGATCGTTCCACTTCAATCAAAATAAGTACGGAAATTATACACTAGCACCTCATAAATAGTGTTTGGATGCTCACATCTCTCGGGTGTTATAAAAGTATATATCACAAATGGAAATGGAAAAATATCACTCACTAACTGTCATAGCACATAGATTACCATAGGCTTGGGAAAGGATCAAAAACCTCCACCAGTTTGGCGTAAGCACCTAGGATAAACTATCAAAGAGGTCTTTCAAAGGGTTATAATGTTAGGTGTAGGGATATGATAAACACGGTTTTGTTAGATAAAGGAAATCTTTACCGGTGGCGAGTTAATCATCTTAATAAATTACATGTACAATGTGGCATTGCTAAGCCAAGACTCGACTCGACTTAAGCTAATAAAATAAAAATAACAAAAACTTAAAATAAACATAAAAGGAAACGGGATGGTAGTCCGTATGTCGTTTCCACTTTTTTTTCTACTTTTTTTTTGGCATACACTCTTGCCATACCATCCAAAATAATACATCATAGGGGGTCTATTCTCCCCTTACACTTGAACTTTTACATACTTTACAAATAACTATTCTAATAACTCGAATCAAGATAATCGAAACACTTGGAGTACCTTAAAATATTTACGCATACATGGGGGGTAATAATTGATGTTCTTACCCATTACTCCATAACACTAGTACTTTACCAATGAGTCCCAATCGTCCCAAAACAATATGTACAAGATATGACTTGACTTATCAACCATGTAATCAATTAGATAATTAATTAGGGTTTAAACAAATGTTGTCACAATAATGCACTAAAGATGAGTGCATACAAGGTAGGCTAAGGCGATTTTGGTGTACGTTTGGGGGTGGATTGTAAACAAATTCTTCCTTTAAGTAAAATGATTAAAGTTAGAAATGAAAAAGATAGGCTCTGAGGGGTATACTAGGGGTATCGTGAACTAAAAATGAGTACATCGCTAAGGTGTGGGAAAATTACTTGATCAATGAAGTCAATGTAATTATAATACAGGTGTAAAACAAGGGTTATCCTAATGCCTCTTATCATGTAGTAAATCCTAAATACACGAATGTAGTCTCACTAGCGGTCTCGGGATGAATCACTAACGCAAGTTCTAGAATCTAAGTACCACCGGTACACTCATAAGCACTAATAATAAATGCTTTTCCTAACAAATCTAGGGGCGAACCTCACATATTTGGGGGAAAATTTTTTTGAGTGGTACGGTTTTTCGTGCTAGTCATACAACTCCTATCCATGAGACGCTCATTAAGACTAGAGTTTTACTCCTATATGTTGTAAAAAAATTTAAATTTGGGCTAAAATTGCCCTAACAAATATTTCTCTTAGTTTTATTACACTCCTACTATTAGACAAACGAAAATCAGGTGTAATTGCATTCTCTAAGGTATCATCATTTTACCCCCCCCCCCTCTTACACTTAAGCCGAATATTGTCCCCAATGTTCAAATAAAAAAGATGTAAAAGTAAAGAAGGTAAAAGTATGAAACAAATACTCCCCCGATTCGTTCGGTGTAGATAATGTGGTAACATGGTTAGATCCTCCTCCAAGAAAATGAACATAAACGCTTCCATTCCAGAATATAAATCATCTTTTTGTCCAATATAACCTGTTAAACCTGAGAAAACAATCATGGCAAACCTCGCTTAAAATCGGCGGCAAAGTCTATATATAATAAAATCCTAGAAAACGAATAAAGATATAATGTTTGTGGAATGAATATTTGCAGATTCCCGGAGTTTATAAAATACGGGTTTAATGAAACTTTACAATTCCTGCAGAAAAATAAAACTTGCAAAATTTTTCCAGAATTTTACACTTGACGTCATCAGGTTATAATGTCTGACGCCGTCAGAGTGACCTGTCAAAAATTTTATATTTTGTTTCCGGAAAATTTCCAGAAAAACCTATGCCTTAATTCCTGGAATTCCTGCAAAATATTCATTATGACTCGATACAAGCATTTGACTCAAACAAATACTAAAATGTATGTTTATTTAACATTGTTATGATTCATGTTCAATCTTGTTCTTATAAACAAATTTGGATTTCCCTTACACTTATCTTTTGCAAAAAGCCTTTATATGTAGTTAAGACAAAGTTAAAAACAAAATAAAGCATTTTCACAATTTATTTTGAGACATGAACCATAAACAATAAAAATAAAGTGCACATACGGAAACAAATAAAAAGAAATAAACAAACAAGCAAAAAAATAAAGTTTGGGTTGCCTCCCAAGAAGCGCTTTTCTTTTTTAACGAGTCTTGTAGCTAGACTCAACGTCACGTCCCTACGTGACTTCGTCCCGTAATATGAAGTATCCCTTATCGATAGAATCCTTGCTATCAGGGTGGTGATGTTTCAATCGTTCGACATTCACAGTCAGCTCTCCTCCTCTTTCGCTGCTCAAGACTACTGCCCCATTCTGACATAGGTTTTTGATTGTGAATGGTCCATACCACCATGAATTTCGTTCATCGGGAGGTACTTTTATTTCTGAATGTCTTAAGAGCACCAAATCTCCTTTCGTAAACTTTATAGGGCTCTTGGTCTACTGATTGTACGCTATCTCAATCTCCATAGAATTATCATCTCTACCATTACACCCTCTAATCTCAATTTCTTTATAATTCTTAATCCTTGCCTCCCATGCAAGGATTTTTTTTCGAACATGACCACGAAGTATACTAGAGTCTGCTTCCATCTTCTTTTGCAAAATGATTTCTCTCATATAACGTGGGATCGTCGGGAAGCTTATCGTTTTATTCCTCTTTCTAAGCAGGATGGTACTACTCTCGTAATCGATTCATGCCCTAGCTGTAGCGAGAAAGGGTGCCCCAAGAATTATTGGCATATTCACATCATCTCTATTGACGATCATGAAGTCGACTGGATACATGAATCCGGCAACATTGACTAACACATCTTCTGCTATTCCTAATGGGTATTCATAAGAATGTTTTGCAAAAGAGAGTTTAATGTGGATGATGTATGGCGGTTCGTTGGTTAACTAAACATAAATGGATAAAGGCATCAAATTTACATCGGAACCTTGGTCAGCCACTGCATCCAGATACTTGAGTTTCCCTATGTCGCACGGTATCTCGAAGACACCATAGAACTCTTGTTTCATAACTAGCTTCTGCCTCATGAGGCTCTCATACAATTATCCTCCGGATAAAGTGTCAGATTTATCATCGTTTTCGTCTTTTTGGACCCCCCCTTTGGGCGGATGAGTACGTCGATAGTTATTTACCCAATCGTTTATAGTTTCCTTGTTTATTTTGTGCTTCAAGTAGTGCCTTACGAGTTGTGATTTGGGTGGTTCTTTCATTGGGTGCTCATTAGAGGGTGCCTCCTCTCCCTTGTCTGAATCGCATTCGCTAGCCTTACTGCTTCTACTACTGGGTGGGATGAGGTTGACTCTGTTACCTTCCTTAGTTATTAACTTTTCTTCTCCTTCATTGTTGTCCTCATGGACGACAGAGATAGCATTAACAAATTTGGTGTTGGGAGTATCGACGTCCCTTCGCACCAATACTTTCTCGAGGGTTTTTATCTTCATGTACTCCTTCAACAGGTCCATCATCTCCGCCATCTTCTCTTGCATTTCCTCTTTCTGTCTATAGACGGCCTCCTCGAATTTGCCAACCGTTCATAGTTGTTGACATATACTCTCTCATTCGAGCTTCGAATTTTGGACTAAGTTCCTGAGGAGGTGGATTGGGTTGAGCATGCTTATAGAAGGATTCAGCATTTTCCCTAAGAGGTGATTCGGACAACGGTATCGGCTTTATGCCTGAGATAGAGTTGACTGTTGCTCGTCGTGGACTTAGGGGTCTCTTTTGCCTTTGGATTAGATCGTCGACCCTTTTCTCAAGTTCACAAAGGCTTTCTTCAGAGAGTTGAGTAGACTTTGCTGGGGCCGAAAGTGCTTTGACAGCCGAATTTACAATATGAGTAGTTTCCCACACTTCATTATTGTAGAGTACAAGCTCGTCGATGATTTCCCATGATTCCTCGGCGTTTCTGTTACGCAATCTGCCCCCGGCGGCTCGATCAATGGTACGCTTGGTGTGGTAGTCGACATGGTCATAGAAGATTTGGATTTGGAGCCAGTGATTTATGCCATGGTGAGGGACTTTTTGGAGTAAGTCCTTGAATCGAGTCCATGCCTCGTAGAGGGTTTCGCCTTGATGTTGTTGGAACATCAAGATATCATTCCTTAGCTTGGTAGTTCTCCCCGGTGGGAAAAACTGAGCAAGGAAACGAGTGGTGAGATCATCTCAATAGGAGATGGATCCTGCGGGTAGACGCTCTAGCCATTGACTAGCTTGGTCTCGCAGAGAGAATTGGAAGAGACGCAATCGGGTCGTCTCTCGAATGTTAACATCAAGGTCTATGGAATCTAAGATTTTGAGAAAGTCCTTGAGATGTTGATTTGGATCTTCGGAACGATGTCCATGGAATGCACATCCGCTTTGCAAACACCGGATGGTGTCGGATCGTAAGGGAGACACATTGGCTCCTTGAGTGAGCTCAATGGTGTTTCGATAGCCTTGGTGGCTAGGACGGGAGTACTCTCCTAAAGTACGGGCTCTAGGAGGTTGGTTTAGTTGTGGTGGGTTTTGTTGTGGTGGGTTGATGGGATTAAGGATATTACCACCTTCCATGATGGCGGATGGTAATGCTTACGAACAAAGGAATGAAGAAAAAAGATAGATTAAAGAAAACCTATAAAAATAAAAATAAAAATCTCACTAGAAAGGAATCTAGTGAGTAGACCTAAATAAAAATAAAATTCAACCTAAACAATAACTATTCCCCGGCAGCGGCGCCAAAAACTTGATGCGTGGATTGCAGTCTACGCAAAAGGTTTTACCTCTCAAGGGATTTTGAGAAGCTTGCAATCCCCACCAGGCAGTGTACCTAACCGATGTAGTATAGTGTAGCGGCAAGTACCGGGGGATTGATCGTTCTCCACAGGGAATAGTGTTCGTTAGTATTGAAAACTACTCTAGTTAGGTCTAAGGGTGAGGGATGATTCTTTTTGTGTTTTTATATTTTAGGAAAGCAAGTAAAATCTCGGTTTTGAAGGAGTGGGCGGAATTAGTTGCTAGTCAACTAACCCAATAAACTACAAATGCAATAAAAATAAAATAACAAGAAAGTAAATGTGAGAAAACTAATATGGAGAAAAACGTGTTTACTTAGGTTTCACTACTCCCTAGCTATCTTTTACCGGTTGATTAGTTTGTTACAATTGCGTGGATGACGGGTTGTATTCCTTAATACCATTCGTGGGGGTGTGTACGTCCTTCCCCAACTCTGTAAGATCCTATCTCTTCCTATGACGACACGTTTAGTATCCTATCATGGCCTCATTAATATTCTCTTATGCATTAAACACAACCAATTAAATCGTAGTACACATCCGATTCATGTTTTCTAAGACGTTCAAGCAAGTTACCAATTGGAAGTTAGCCAGTTTTCTTAAACCTAACATTGAAATCATTCATCCACAACAATTAATAACCAACCATCAACCAATAATCAATAGCTAGGTTTCACTACATCTAAGCAAACACAAGAAAAACCAAGCCTAGCATGTTAATGTAAAGACAAGCATAAGATAGAATCAAACAACATATAGACATATTGATTGATTAATGGAAGACTTATCTTTAATTAAGCATGGATGAAACAAGGGTGAAAAACCCTTGAAAATACTGTAAAACTCGACCTAGGGTTTATCCCAAAGTTCTCCCAAAAGTTCTCTCAAAAGTTCTCTCTCTAATGAATGAAAAATAGAAAACTATATATAGATTTTACATCTTGACGGCGTCACGTTGTAGCCCCTGACGCCGTCACCTCGCCGCCAAAATAACTCTCGGATTGCTCAGATCCAACTTTGACGCCGTCACCTTGTAATGGTCTCTGGGCCGTCTTCTTTTGCTCCAACACGTGACAGCCTAAGCGTCACAAAGCGTGACGCCGTCACGTTTTAAATCCCAAAATCATTCTGGCGCGTCTCGTGTAAACTTCATATCGACCTCTTTGTCAACACATGACGCCGTCACCTTCTAAGGTGTGACGCCGTCAGGTACTATTTCCAGCATATTTTGAGACTTTGTCGTTTTCTTCACTTTAATGCTCCAAAAACGTCCAAAATGCTTCCTTTTTCAGATTTCTTCTCCAAAGTACCTAAAATGACAAAAGGAATGATTTAAGGCAATATTTGAGCAAATAATTACGGATTAGGGCTTAAATAACCCCCTAAAAGCTAAAGTAACACTTTTCGCCTCATCAATTAGCATTGGAACATACACTATAAAAATTAATTTAATATTAATAATACCTAATATAGTGGATGCCATAAAATGATTTTTTATGTTATTATCTGTAATATCTTGCTAAAAACCCAATTATTAGGAAACACTAAACATGAAGTAATTATGTATTACTGTTCATACAGCCATTTTTAGGCCAAATTTAAACTTTTGTTTACACTATGCAACTCTGAATAATTATGTGCTATGTGATTCACACTTTCCATGAATGAGCTCACACGCAACCCATAATGACCTGGACAAGGCACAACACAACTATGGATCAGTTTTTATCACAAGTGCAACACTTTGCACTCACAACAACCACATATGAGATGTTCACATCAGTGGACCCCACAATACAAGTACGAATTACAACACACATTATGGGACCCACATCCCTCCTGGTGGACCCTACTCACACAATTGGAATACATCTTTGTGGGCCCCACAACTACCAAATATAATATAATATTCACTGTAGGACCCACATTATTCACAAGTGGGCCCCACATGACCAAATTGGCCACACAACACTCATTGGGCCTACACTAGACCAATACTACTACACGGATCATATTTAAACTACAAATGGGCCTAAGGAACTCCTAAGCCCACTAACGGCCCAATCCAACACAAATGTATTATACGAATTCAAATGACTTTGCACGTTTACTTTGGCCTTCGTATTCGTGATTCTTACACACAACCTATAGAACAAAAGGCACCACCTCATTCCTTGTACACAAGAGAATCGAGATCAACTAACATCTCATCAAAATACGTATATATGAACAGTGAACGAGGAGCCTTTTGTATCGAGGTCACACATTCACAAAACGTACCCAACTTTAGTCACATTTTGTAAAACGCATTGCCATTGATTCCTTTGAGTCCTAAACACTCTCAAACGAGTTCCTAAGTGTTTCTAAGTGATTCATCACTCACCAAACTCACCAACGTGCCCTAACTCAATTCATGTAACTCGTTATGTATATAAACGTACACAAAAAATTTCAAAACATTCACAAGCCAACGTGAGACATTCTAAGGCATATAGAACCTCCTCAATACTCATTATAAGTCATTCTACCTAAGCTAAACACACCACAAGTCACACAAGGACTCACAACACCCTATTCGACCCATACTTATTTGTTTTGGTCACGTATAATCTCGTTTGGACTCCTAAGCATACCACAACCTTCACAAACCCTCCTAAGGACTCCTTTAACCATATGATGGTGTCTCAACATCACCACAACCTTATTAGACCTCAACTCGATCATCAAGTGACCACTTGGTCACGTTAACCTATCAAACGGACCCTTTAATAATTCTACAACCAAATACACTCTCAAACTCATTCACACTTGATCTCTTGACCATGAGGAGTCCTACGGACCTCAACACCACCCTTGCTCACTTGTTTCTCATCCCATACGAAATTAAATCAGTTATCTAGAAGCCTTGGCCTTGTCACCTTACAAACCGCCAATACACATACATGGAACTCTCAACTTGCAACCAATCAACCAATCCTATAGTCTAACCTACTCGTTATCTTACTGCCATATTCTCTTTGTCTACTCCAAGTTGTCCCTATCCCTCGTATGTACTCCTCTCATGCAAAAGAAACCTCACGTAAAACTCAGACACACTTTCTTTGCTCACTGTCTTTGTACCGAGAAGAAACAAGGAAGAATAAGCTCATCTCAAGCTCGTACAAGCTCACCTTGAGTCTCTCCTAGATCCTTGGTGTGCCAACTAATGAATTCCAAGCTCACAAATCCTCCCTTGATCTCTACAACTCGTATTCGACCCGCCTTTGAAGGTTTAGTAAGTATTTTCCAAAACTTAGTTTATTTTGCAACTCTTTTCTATGTTTTCCATTCGAACACATCACCAACACTTTGGCCTATTTCTCCTATGTCTTGATAATCTTGTGCCTCAAAAAAATACTTACTCACATCTCTATATATGTATAAAAGAAACCATGAACTCTATACAAGCTTAACATAATCCTAAGATCAAAAAAATAACACGTTTACAAGTTCACCTGGCCTAACATGAAAACTGCCAAATATTTTCCAAGTGTTTTACAAAGGATTTCATCACTTTCATTTGGTCTCGTTATTCGAAATCCATACGTACAATCTATATATATTTTTGCACCAACTAATTCTTTGGAACCTAAACAAACAAGCTACACAAATCTCACTTTCTCATAAGCTTGTATAAGCTATCTCACAAGCTCATTTGGTGGCTGCTTTGCTCGATCACAGAATCCTTACAACACCCTTAATTCACAAATGGTTGTGGCCTGTTCCACGGCCCAACACCACTCACCCTCATTTTGGCAAGGCCCAATATGAGCCCAAGAATCACCAAACCCAGTTGGAAGCCCACTGGACCCACAGAAGACCCAATGGGCCTTAATGGATCACAAAAGCCCATTAACACTTAAAAATAAATTCGAAATAAGCTATAAGCTAATATAAGCTACTGATAAGCTCACACCATTTTTCTAAGCTTCTGGGAACTTGAAAAACCATTTGGAATAAGGTTATAAGCTAAAATGTTGTTTTGGACTAAAAATGCAAAAGATACAAAGTTAAAGGACTAAAATTGCCAACTTTGCAAACTAAGGGTTAAAACTGTAATTTTTGCAAACTAAGGTTACAAACAGTAAATATAAGTTATTTTGAGTCATTTGTATAAATTTGGAACTATAAGGACCTAAAATGAACAATATATACTTAAAGGACTAGTTTTGCAAAGTTTCTAAAGTACAAGGACCAAAACTATAAATTCTGTAAATTTGGTTTGAAAGCAGTACATTTGAAATATTTTTGTCATTGATTGACTAATTTGATATTATAAGTACTAAAAATATAAATATACATTTCATAAGGACTAAAAGTGTCAACTTTGAAAGTACAAGGACTAAAATTGTAAATATGGTAACAATGGTGTCAAAACTGTAAATTTGACAAAGTAAAGTTATAAATGAAATAATTATAAGCTTTAGGTACTTGAATGTCATTATTGTAAACACATGGTTAAAAATGTAAACTTTATAAAGTATAAGGGCTAAACTTGTAATTTCACAAACATAAGTAAAAATGATTATTTTAATAACATTAAATACAAGAAGTAAATATTTGAGAACTAACTAGATAACAAAAGATCACCTTTCAATAATCAAATTAATATATCACTTTCACCAAGATCAAGGACTGAAAACCATACACCCTGCTAGAGTGTACAACTCTATAAGTCTGGCACGACTTATCATCATCACACATAAAGACAAGACAATATTATGTAATATTGTTTTTGTACTTAAGGCATTACACAAATATAAATCACACCACAACAGGAAACTAAGGTTTCTCATATTATCCAGGTTGCGTGTTGGAGCCATTCACCAGTTGCACTTGATATTACTTGATTGCCTACCTACGCACACTCATCTGAGGTGAGTCTATAGTCCCACATTTTTTACATGTTTTACAAACTATGTGGGTGGGATACATGCTACACTATATGAACATACGTATCTTGAACAACTATTTTCACTATTGTATGCTACACAACTATTGCATAAGACACACGCCAACTTGAAAGTCCCTTCTATCATGAACCTTAGTCACATGCGAGTGAACGCGAATAACTGTGAATAGATCTATTGGTGCTTGACAGACCCATTTGTTCTAGCCAACACCTGGTAGACAAATGCACTATTATTTGACACACTAGGAGAACTGGCAAACTCCTCACCAAGGGCACCCTATATTGTGTTGATATCATTGCGATGACTCACATACTTGTTAACGTTGTGTTCATGAGACTTATGGCAATATGCATACGGAACAAACTACTATTTATTTATAAGATACTTGAAATGTGTTCATTTGTTTTTAAATATAAACTCTATGGATTCACTCAACAATTTTGTTGACTTTTAGCATGTATCTCAGGTAATTGAAGCAAGCATTCATTTTCAACTAATAATGTATCTCAGGAGGCATGGAGTGGGCATTTGACCTTGTGTCGGTGGTGTAATATTAACAAACAGTCATTTTCAATTAATAATGTGATGTAATAAACATTGAACATCCATGCATTTGAATTCAATAAAATGAACTCAAAAACGTCTCTTTGAGTCGTTTTCTATAATTATGAATGTGATCCTCTACGTAACACCCAATTAAGTCTTCCGCTGTTAAACAAATTTTTGGGGGTGTTACATTATCTAACAACATTAGATGTGCATGCCCAAATGTGTATCACAAGGCCCAATATCACATAACAGTAACATTTTTTTTTGATCCATATAATATTCTGTTTTTTTGCATATTTATGTATTATATTAATCTCTAATATGTCATATATCAAAATTATTATGTGTAAACCAAAAGCTAATCAACATAAAGTAAACCCAAAGCCCCGTGCGTACACGGGGATCTAAAACTAGTACTATACAAAGTAGTAAAATTTGATTTTCTAACAGATTATATGATTTAATAAATAGACATTATAACTATGAGTCGAGTTATATTAAATGCCAAACTTTTCTTACATACCAATGGACTCATCCCTACCATCAATCTAAAAAGAAATACATGGTTGAGATTAAAAGCATTTAATATTTCACCTATTTTTTATAATTTAAATATCTCTTAAAGCGTTAATCGTTAAGTGAAAATAATGACATACTTTTGACAAAAAAAAAATTCGTTTTTTTCACTTTGTTTTTCGTGACCGAAAATATCACACGTGATATTACATATCACACGTGATATGTAATATCACATAATATCACATGTGATTTTTTCGGCCACAAAAAAAAAACGTGAAAAAAACGAAAAAAAAATTGGTCGAAAATATATCAAAGTGCCTATATATAAAAAGATAATTAAATGCTCGTCGTAACGGTAAATTTTTTTTCGTTTAACGATTAACGGTTTGAAAGATATTAATATTTGAAAAAAAAGGATGAAAGTGGGTTTTTTATAATTGTTGGGATTAATCTCATCTATTAGATCAAATTAAGATGGAGGGTGGATATTATTCCCTTGGTATATAAGAAAAGTTTTGTCCTCAAATGATCTTAAATCTATAACTATTTATATTATAGAGAAAAGTTCAAATGGTTACTGATGCGTGGTTTTGTGACCTTACAACATGTTTTACCTCTCGAGGGATCTCAAGAGGCTTACAACCCCACCAGGCAGTGTACCTGACCGATGTAGTATAAGATAGTGGTAAGTACGGGGGATTGATCGTTCTCTCACAGGGAATAGTGTTCGTTAGGATAGAAAAACTACTCTAATAGGTCTAAGGGTGGAAGGAAGATTCTTTTTGTATTTTTATATTTTGTGGAAAGCAAGTAAAATCTCGGTTTTGGAAGAAGGGCAGAATTAGTTGCTAGTCCACTAACCCAAGTTTACTATTTATGCAAATTAAAATAAAATAAATATCTAAACTATTGTGGTTGTGAAAACAATATGGAGAAAGTTGTGTTTACTTAGATTTCATTACTCCCTAACTATCTTTTACCGGTTAATTGATATGTATGTTACTTGTGTGGATGAAGGGTGTATTCCTAATAACTCATGGAGTGGCATACATATCTCTCCAATTCTATGAGCTCTTATCTCGCCCTATGCCATGTACGGCACAACCATAGGGGTTGTAAACAGTGGATCATGCGTTAAATACTACCTTAATAGCCTAGTATGCCTTGGCTACATGTTTCCCAAGACGTTCAAGCACGTTACCATAAAGGAGGTTAGCCAGTTTTCTTGAGCCTAACATTGATGGAACAATCATCCCAACAAACAACAACACACACACCAATTAACCAATAATTAATAGTTAGATTTCATTAGATCTAAGCAAACACTAGAGAATTTAGCTACTCATGTTAATTGAAAGACAAGCAAGATAGATATACAACCAACACATAGACATATTGATTGAATTAAAGTGAAGACTTATCTTTAATTAACCACTAGGGTTCCAAGGGTTGGAAACCTTAAAAAGTACAGAAAATTCGTCTTTAGGGTTTGCCCTAAAAGTTCTCCACAAAGTTCCACACTAATGAATGAAAATTAGAAAACTATATATAGATTTTACACTCTGACGGCGTCAGGTTATAAGGGCTGACGCCGTCAGCTCGCCGCCATTAGGTTTCTCGGATGGCCTAGATCCACTTCTGACGCCGTCACCTTATAAATCCTTCTGGGCCGTCACTCTTTAAAATATAACCTGACGGCCTACTTTTCCTAACACCTGACGGCGTCAGGTGTTAAATCCAAAATTTTCTCTGGCCCGTCATTTGATAATTGATTTCCACTCTTTTGTCAAGGCTTTCTGACGGCGTCACCTTGTGACTTCTGACGCCGTCAGGTTGTAAATTCACAATCTTTTGAGACTTTGTCGTTTTCTTCACTTTTATGCTCCAAAAACGTCCGAATATGCATGTTTTCTAGAATTCCTCTCAAAAGTACCTAAAATGACAAAAGGAACGATTTAGGGCAATATTTGATCACATTTATACGAATTAGGGCTTAAATGACCCCCTAAAAGCGTAACACTTTTCGTCTCATCACTTTCTGATTAAGAATATGTTGTAGGCTTTTATGATCGGTGAAAACCGTACACTTAGTGCCTGATGTGTTTCGAAAGCTTTACATTTATTAAACTAGTTTCACCATTTCCTTAATACGCAAAACACATGGGTAAAAGTATAACCCCCGTTTATAGCAAAGGTTTGAGGTAAGACCAGGTCGTCCTAAGAGAGGATGTTGTTTCTTATTGCTAGTTAAAGGTAACAAAATTAGATTCCAATGATTGTCACTTATCACTAAACCATTTTTGTTGGATTTAAGATCTTTGAAATGTTACTTTTCCAAATTAATATTAAAAGTATGTTTATTTAAGGCAAAGCACATGAGAATTATAAGAGGTAGCATCACAGAAGTTACGTGGACAAGGCATAAGAGTGAAACATGATGGTAGATCACGTTAACTAATATATCTATCCTATGTAAAAGAATCTCCTTTCGGCCTCTGCTTCTAGATACACAGAATGCATAAAGTGTGGTCCAAGTATGAAGTATGAAACATGCATGTCCTCTAGTCAAGCCGTTAGACATTAGACTAGCCATTAAACGTGTCATAGTCAAGGTTATTGATGCGTGGTTTTGTGACCTTACAACAGGTTTTACCTCTCGAGGGATCTCAAGAGGCTTACAACCCCACCAGGCAGTGTACCTGACCAATGTAGTATAGGATATGGTATAGTACGGGGGATTGATCGTTCTCTCACCAGGAATAGTGTCGTTAGGATAGAAAAGCTACTCCTAATAGGTCTAAAGGGTGGAAGGAAGATTCTTTTTGGATTTTTATATTTTTAGAAAGCAAGTAAAATCTCGGTTTTTAAGAGAAAGGGCGGAATTAGTTGCTAGTCAACTAACCCAAGTTTACTACTTTTGCAAATTAAACATAAAATAAATATCAAATATTGTGGTTGTGAAAACAATATGGAGAAGTTGTGTTTTATTAGACTTCATTACTCCTAACTATCTTTTACCGGTTAATTGATATGTATGTTTTGTGGTGGATGAAAGGGTGTAT